>VMDR010001474.1:0-125149 GCA_007922815.1 Macrotus californicus | reverse complement strand
GTAATTTTGGATGTAGGTCCTTGGCTTTCATGACTTGAAATACTTCTTGCCAGCCCCTTTTTGCCTATAAGGTTTCTTTTGAGAAATCAGCTGACAGTCTGATGGGAACTCCTTTGTAGGTAATTATCTCCTTTTCTCTTGCTGCTTTTAAAATTCTTTATCTTTAATCTTGGGTAATGTAATTATGATGTGCCTTGGTGTGTTCCTCCTTGGGTCCAACTTCTTTGGGACTCTCTGAGCTTCCTGGACCCCCTGGAAGTCTATTTCCTTTGCCAAATTAGGGAAGTTCTCCTTCATTATTTGTTCAAATAAGTTTTCAATTTCTTGCTCTTCCTCTTCTCCTTCCGGCACCCCTATGATTCGGATATTGGAACGTTTAAAGACATCCTGGAGGTTCCTAAGCCTCTCCTCGTTTTTTTGAATTCTTGTTTCTTCATTGTGTTGTGCTTGAATGTTTCTTTCTTTCTTCTGGTCCACACCATTGATTTGAGTCCCAATTTCCTTCCCATCACTGTTGGTTTCCTGTACATTTTCCTTCATTTCCCTTATCGTATCCTTCATTTGTTCATCTAATTTGTGATCAAATTCAACCAATTTTGTTAGCATCCTGATTACCAGTGTTTTGAACTGGGCATCTGATAGGTTGGCTATCTCTTCATCGCTTAGTTGTATTTTTTCTGAAGCTTTGATCTGTTCTTTCATTTGGGCCATTTTTTTTTTGTTTTGTTTTGTTTTGTTTTGTTTTGGTGCGCCTGATATGTAGTAAATGGTGGGGCCTTAGGTGTTCACCAGGGTGGGGCAACCCACGTCCAGAGGGCTCCTAGAGGGAGCAGTGCCACTTGCTCTGCTCTCTGCCGGTTTTCAGTCACTTCTCCTGCTACCCACAATCAGATTGGACCCTTCTGGTGCTGATTCCCAGGCAGGTGGGCTTGTGTACGTTCTAGGACCCTGTGGATCTCTCCCACAAACTCTCCTGTGAGGCTGGGAGTTTCTCCCGCTGCCGCTGCCTCAACACCCACAGGTGTTTTCAATCAGAGGTTGAGGTTCTATTTCCCTGCACTGGGACCCTGGGTTGCGTGGTCTGTCTCGCTCCCCAGTTGTTCCTCCCGGTTTATCTGCCTGTGAGTGTGGGACTGCCTGGTCCGCCAGCCGCTGCCTTGCCGCACATCCTCTCCATCCGCCCGGCTGCCCGTCTCCACCCCTCCTACCGGTCTGGGTGAGTGTTTCTTCTTTAACTCTTTGGTTGTCCAACTTCCATACAGTTCGATTTTCTGTTAGTTCTGGTTGTTTTTTGTTTTTAAATTTGTTGTTTTCCTTCTTTTGGTTGTGCGAGGAGACACAGTATGTCTACCAATGCCTCCATCTTGGCCGGAAGTCCCAGATTTACAATTTACAATCACAGCTCATATGTATTTACAATCACACACACACACACACACACACACACACACACAAGATGCAATTGATTTTCGTGTAGCTGGCGTGGTTCCTGAGCTTCTATTTCTGCTGCTGCAGGAAAACTGCCGATTCCAGGAAAGTCCGGTACTCGGACACATCACACTAAACATTACCAGCTCAGGGTTTGTAGTTGGCTCGGTCAGGGTTCTCGACCCCCTCTCCCTGGGGCAACCTGAGTCCCCAGGTGAGGGGCTTCTGTGCCGGGTTGGAGAGGGGACAGGGTGTCCGCTCTGCGTCACTGCTGCCTTCCTTGTCTGCTGCCACCATCCTTACAAAGACCCTTCTGCATCGCCCGAGCACACAAGGGGGTCCTCCACCTTCAGACTTCCCTCCCACACCCTGGTCAGGGGCCAGTGTGGCGTGGGCTCCCCCACAAAGCTCGTGGGCCCCTCTGTCTCCGGCTCCTGAACAAATCTGGAGGGCCTGTTGCTTCCTGCCTCAGGCCAGAGCGTTCTGGCCCAATCTCTGCCCGCAGCCTCTCAGCCCTTCCCTCACCTGCCTGTGTGAGAACGCCCCGTTCCCTTCGGTCTGGAGAGGTCCTTCCTGGCCGTAGCGCCTTCTTCGTGTTCTCCAGCACAGACTGCTGTTCTCTAGTCTCCGCTGTCTGTGCCCCAGACTTTGGCTCTGACAGACAAAGCCCAGCTCTTCAAATTCTAAAGAGACCTGTTCCCTTTTGTGCTGGTCTTTGTTTTTTCTCTTCTCTGGCTGCAATCCAGGCCATTCAAGAAGCACTGGGGAGGGGGGGGGGGCATGGGTGGGGAGGAGAGACCACAGAACACATCGCCCTACAAGGGTTTCAGGGCTCCCACCTGCTCAGCAGGGCCGCACCAAAGGACCCTTGAGCCCTCATCTCTGTGTGCCTCTGTAAGCACTTGAGACGCCGATTCCTACTCAGGCCTCCGATGGCTCGGTGTCTTTTAACATGTCTGTGAAAACCTCTTTCAAAATGCATTTGGCCATACTAATGGATTTTGGAAAAAGCATTTCACTTGATAATGGCAAGTTACAGCTCCCTCCCCTCTCTCCAAACTTAAAATGCCAAGTGGAAATGCCTCGTCTCCTCAATGAGAGGGGAGAGGGAGGGAGAATGTGGCATGTTGGAGGCAGTGTCTGCATTTGTGACTAGGAGCCCATGATGTTTGCCATCTTGTTCCCTCAGGCCTATCTTCAGTGCTCAGACTGGCCAGGTAAATTTGCCTCAAAACATTGGCTGAGTAAAAGCTTAGTTTTGGCATATAATGTCAGCGCTAAGTACACACGCGGCATGAAGGATCCCTTCCAATCAGTGTAGATTATTCATTAGATATAGTGAGATTCCGTGGGTTCTTTGATCTTCTCAATATCCTCTAGTGCAAGGGCACCATCCCCTTTGGTTCTCTGAGCTGTCTCAGAAATGAATCATCTTCTACTCTACAAGCCTCCTTCCCATCTTCCCTATGGAAGAGCTGATGTCTGTTTACCTAACAACTCAACTCAGGAACCTGGCTGCAGGGACTGCAACCTTTGCACTGCTGTCAAACCCAGAATCTCAAGCTGAAGCAGTGTGAGCAGGGCCAGCTGACTCAGGGCTCCAACCAGGGCCGCAGGCTCAGGTGGCTGGGCTTCCTCGCAGGCCAGCTCCCCGGGCCACTGTTCGGGGGGGATGCTGTGGCCCACGTGCGGTTCATGTTAGCACAGCTGAGAAGGGCTGGCCCTCTCACAGAGACTCGACTGAGGTCTAAGAGAAAACAAAAGGGGGATGGACATGGAGAGTGTAAGAAATACAAATAGCTTGGCTTCCGGAGGGCAGGGTCTCACTCTGTTTGGTCCACTCTGTGCTGGAAACTAAGGAAAGATGTGCGATGCCATCTCCTAGCTGCAAGCGGCAGACAGACAGCCTCGTCTGGTGGCTTTCCAGCTTTGACAGGCATGCGTGGAGCACCATGGACCTCTTAATTCTTCCCCTTAATTCCTTCCGGAGAACTTGTTAGAAATGCATATTTTCAGTCCCCACCCCGGATCTGAGTCAAACTTTGCATGTGGTGGTCAATGACCATTTGAATAATTTAAACGAGATTTCCAGGTACCTCTGATGCTTGCTTAAGTTTGAGAATGACTTAGATGACAAATATAGGGAGAGTTAGAGGTAAGCAAAGAGGATGAATTTGGGCCTGAATGTGCTGAGTTTTAGGTTTCCGTGAGGCTGTCAAGGTGTGGACCGAGAACCCACAGCATCAGCATCACCTGGGAGCTTGTTACAAATACAGAATCAGAGGCTCACTAGACCTCCTGAATCAGAAGCTGTACTTTGACAAGATCCCCAGGTGATTTTCATGCACATCACAGGTGAGAAGCAGACACCAGTCTGGAGCAGCCGTCCCCAACCTTTCTGGCACCAGGGACCGGTTTTGTGGAAGACAGTTTTTCCACGGACCAGGGAATAGGGGGATGGTTTGGGGATGATTCAGGTGCATGACATTCAAGCTCACCTCCTGCTGTGTGGCCTGGTTCCTAACAGGCCCAGACCAGTACCCATCTGCAGCCTGGGGGTTGGGGACCCCTTGTCTAGAGGCTAGTTGGGTCTGTACGGTTGACTTTCAGGAGAGGGGTTTGGACAGGGAATAGAAATACGGGGGATGGTTGTAGATGACACATTCCAGCGTCCCTGCCTAGTCAGGAGCCTGCCTGTGGAATCATCACACTAATTAGCATTAACATCACAAAGCTGCACAACATCACACATAATGAGCCCCTGGGTGGCAGCCAGCACGTTGTGAGGAAGATACTTTATGTGTTCATTACCCTTTCCAAAATGCTATTTGCAGCCATTATCTCAAGAAACAACAATTTCCCCCAAACCCATGGCA
Organism: Macrotus californicus; assembly: GCA_007922815.1. NCBI lineage: Eukaryota > Metazoa > Chordata > Mammalia > Chiroptera > Phyllostomidae > Macrotus > Macrotus californicus. Next base: position 120,845 of record VMDR010001474.1, on the reverse strand, counting down.
GGTCACTGAAAGAACGGGGCCTGAACCTGGGGCCAGAACGCTTACCGTGGTGTTTCGTCCTTGTGCCGTGCTGTGGGGGAAGGGCCTCTGCCTCTACTTGTGTTGCCAGGGCTGGAGGCGTGGGCAAGCAGGAGAACGTCACACGCAGTGCTCACTACACGGTCGTGGAGGTTGCTCGGTCAAGGTTTGTGTTAAAGGTTGTAGCAACAAGTGATGGAAAACATGACGGGAACTGCTTTTAGATTTAAAAAATGCGTTCCTGTCAGGAACCTCAATTTGATCTGTACGACATCGTTGTCAGTAGATAAGGCGGATATTATTTATGTTCTCATTTAAAAAATAACATTTTTATTGAGATAAATGAACATACCAGACAACGCACCAGTTGCAGTGTGTAATCCAGTGGTTCGGTACATCCACAAGGCTGCACAGCCATCCTCACCGTTAAGTACAGGGCACTTTCATCACGCCAGAAAGAAGTCCCGCGTCCTTCAGCATCACTCCGGATTTCTCTCTCCCACGGCCCATGGCAGCCGCCAGTCTACTTCCTGTCTCTGTGGAGTTGCCTGTTCTGGGCAGTTCAGATAAATGGAATTATACAAAACTTGCCTTTTGTGTCTGGCTCCTTTCGCTTAGAATGTGTTCAAGGTGCCTCCGTATTACAGTGTGCACGAATACTCCGTCCCTGTTGTGCTGAGTAGTATACTGCTGTTTTGTTTATCCGGGCTCACTTGGTAGGCATTTGGGTTAAGATTTTGGGTGCACATATGTTTTCGTTTCTGTGGGTGCGTACCCAGGATTGGAGTTGCTGGGGCATGTGGTAGCTCTACACTTCACTTCTGAGGAACGTCCAGATAGTGTTCCAAGGCGACTGCACCATTTTTACGTCCCCAGCAGGAACGCGTGAGGGTTCCAGTTTCCCTGCATCCTCTTTAGCACTTTTATTACCTGTCCTTTTTCTCGCAGCCATCCTACTGGGTGTGCTCCCACTCGTAGGTAAGAAAACTGAGGGCACCGTCTTTTCCAGAGTTTGTAGAGCTGTTAAACGGCAAAGCCAGAACATTTCTGAAAAGCAAACACTTGTGTCAGGCATGTTCTACGCTAGTCGTTGTTGAAGTCTGTTGCTCTTACTAAGTTGTTTACTCTCTGCGACAACCTACAAGAAAGACACTAGTACCATATTTATTTATAAACTGAGGACTGGGCTAGGGTGAGGCCTTTCGGGGAAAAACTTAAGACGTTACTCACAGGTTCAACCAGAATGTGTCTGACGGTACATGCTTCACTGGCCCCATCCTAGTCTTGGATCTGTTTGAAGAAACTGAGGCATCAGAAGACTGAGTAATTTTTTCAAAGGTTCAATAAGTAAGTAAATTAGTAAGTAGCAGAGGTGGAATATAAACCCCGGACCCCTGGCTTCAGAATCCAAGTCATTAACCACTATGCCACACTGGCATGCATATCATTGATCTTCAAACCAGGCTTTTTCTGTTTCTTTCTTAAGGCTTCACTTTCTGGAATTAGTCAGAGCTTTGACAAGAGGGGAAGCTGTAGTAAAATTCTGGAGATGGGTCATGGGGAGACCAAGCAGAACTAATCAGCTTAACAGCCCCCCAGGTACCTACCGCATGGACCCCTGGGAGGGTTAACTGGCCACAAGGTTCCCCTCGGCCACATCTGTGCTTACTATCCCAACTGTGCATAACTCTGCCTGGTTCATGGAAGCCACTCTGCGAGTGGCCTGGTGGGGAGGAGGCTGTTCTGAATGGGCAGGATGGGTAGCTCTGACCGGCTGTAAGGGAGACACCGTCCTTGTGGCCAAGTGGGGGTGAACCTGCTGCGTGTCCAAGTGTCTGAGTATTCAGAAATCACATCTCGCTTGATCACACCCTAACTGACTCTCATTCTCTTTAGTCTGATTCTCAGAATTAGCTTGTCGTTTGTTTGCAAATGATCATCTTTCAAATGGTGTTGCTATTTGTGGGTTTTGAGTGGTTCTCCTGCTTGGACAGAGCCTCCCAGAAGGCAGCGCGAATACAAAAATATACATTTGCACATTTGCACATGTATGCATTACCCCCTCAGGAGTGATGGGCAGCCTTTGAAAAGATGCTTATACAAGTCCTCAGCCACCAGCAGGTGCTCTGCCTCCGCCACCCCCAGGGGTTGAGGGCCGGTCAGCCCCATGCGGTCCTCTCGGGGTGAGCTGCAGCGTGCGGTGTGGCCTAGGAGAGCAGAGTTTTTACAGATGTCACAAACTAGGGGCAGAGGTTTTTGTTTGCTTTTAGTTTATTCCTGTACATCTTTAATAACATGATCAATTTGGCTGTTGAATTTTCACTGTCTCACTTGGAATTTCAGTTCTCTCCTATGACTTTTTTTCTCAGACCTGTGGGTCTGTGGACCAGCAGCCCCAGCATTCCTTGGGAGCTTGTAGGAAATGCAGAACCTCAGGCCCTGCCTCAGGCCTCCTGAGTCAGGACCTGTCTCTTAACAAGATCCGCCGGTGGTTCCTGGGCACATTCAAGTTGAGAAGCTCTGCTCCATGTCCCCGCTTCTGTTACCTTCAGCTGGAGGTCTCCACCCAGTATTCACTTTGAGGCTAGAAATTTTGGTTGGCTTTCAGATCTTTAAAAAAAAAAAAAAATAGACATTCGCGCACACACACACACACACACACACACACACACAGAAATTCTTTCCTTTGCCTTTGCATGATGTCATTCATTTTACCTGGCCTGCATGAGAAAGAACGCAAATTACATTCAAGTCATACATATTTTTAAGACTAACTTCTTAAATGCATCTCTTAACGCAGCATGCTGGATTCCCCCATCTTTAACAGAGTCCCAAGTGTTGCCAAGATTCATTGAGAAGTGCCTACAGGCAAAATAAGCACTGTAGCGTGGTTCAATTCCAAACCGTATCAGCTAAGAATGAAGGTATGATTAGTGATAAAGATGTTAATAATTAGTTGTGGTCTGTTAAATTTTATACTCAGCGGTTACGTGCAGTGAAGAAAGAACTTCCTCACGAGGGCAGAAAGTAATGTTTCACCTTGATTGCTATTTTAATGTGCTTATTTTAATGGGGCCATCTTGTAGCAACCCTTGGGCACCTTTCCAGTTTCACGTAAAAGTAGAATTAATTATTATGGAAGCATATCATTTTAGAGCTGGAACGACCTTCGCAGTCATTTAATCCGGTTCAGTCATTTTACAAATAAGAGGAATATGACTTACTTAAGTGCTTCCACAGACTATTGGAGCCTGTGCCGCCCGAGTCTCCGACCAGTGGTGGCGGACCCTTCTCAGGGCCCTCCAGAGCACAGCGCTTCCCCTCGCCTCAGGGCTCCCGGAGCACCATTGGGCAGCGCCTCTGAGGCCTTTGTCCTGCCCTGCGTGATGTTCTAGTTGCTTTTGGTTGTAAGGCTGAGGTCTTGGGAATGACGTTTGATTCATTTTTGGGTTTCTTTCCCGTTCCTTTGCAATGCAAACAGTTGCTGTGTGGTAAGTTTACATGCAGTGTGTGCTGGAGCTGGTTTTCCCCTCCTCGCTCGAGCTGATGGTGCCTCCACGATGGCCGTGGTAGGAGTATTTACACTGTGGAAATGAAAAAATGCTGCAGCTCCCCCCCCTCCCCCGGAATGCCAGTTCTCAAGCCCTTCCAAATGCACCACTGTTTATATATGATTTTCATAAGGTTTCACAAGGCAACAGGTCTCGACAAAATCCACACCGATGGGAAGACGGCCACCGACCCTTTGTTCGGCATGGGTCGCCTGGAGAGTGATGGAGTCTCCAGTTGCCGGACCTCCTCTAATTTCTTCAGGGGTCAAGTTTGACCCAGCACAAGTCAGGCCCAGGACTGTATTAGAATGTGGTTGCTTAGCTAAGTTCTACTTACCTGGAAAAGCTATTTGGGCATGAATGGTAATGGAGACAGGGTCTGAAATATCAGGCATAGTTGAGTGAGAAAAAAGCCCCACAAACTATTATCAGAAAGAAAAAGAGCAGGAAGTGACTATGGCTGAAATTACAATTATATCTTACACTTCTCAAAAAACCTTCAGTGGCTCCCTACAACCCATGTAAATACCCAAACCCCCTGACGTAAGTTACACACCAGCCGCAGCTCACCATCCTCACCCCATTTTCAACCTCTGACATCACTCTCAGCTGATTCCCACCTTCTGGCCTCTGCAGAGCCTTGGTCCAGCCCCCACGACTCTCCCTGCTCCGGGAAGCGCCCTCTACCTCCTGCCCCACCATAGGCTCTCTCCCAAGCTTCTGTTTCTACCCAGTCCCTCTACCGTGGACCAGAGCTTCTGGGTGAACGTGACAATTCCCTTGACTGTTCATCTCTTCTCTTGTGTGTCTCCCCGTAGCAGCAGGACCCGAGGTGCCATCGGCCCTGGCAAGTATGGCTATGGGAAGGCCCCGTACATCTTACCACTGCAGACAGACTCGGCACACTCACCGCAGAGGCTTCGGAGGCAGAAGCCCTCACCCCGGCAATCCAGGTCTCAGGGGGCATCCAGTCTTAGCCAGGGCTATAGCCTGCCAGCCCACCGGGCACCCCACCATGGACCCCTGTACCAGAGTGATGGCGGCCCTCGTTCTGGACTGCAGGCCTCAGAGACCTCCATCTACCAGCTCCCTTTGACCTACGACCAAGGCTTCCCTGCAGCTTCGAGCCTCTTCCACAGCCCAGGACTGAGTGGCAGCCACGGCTTGGGGGCCCCCAGGGCAACCCAGAGCTTTTCCCAGCAAGCCCGGTCCGCAGCCATCTCCTGCATTGGGGCCTACCGCCAGTACAAGCTGTGCAACACCGACGTGAGTACCCCGCCAGTCCGGGCCTGCACGGTGGCTGCTCTTCCTTCCTGTGGGATGGCAGTGAGCCATGTGGAAGACAGCAAGACACGGCCATTCTAGGCCATGTTTTTGTATTTCGTAATTGTTTTTGGGTAGAGGGGTGCAGACAGGAGGAAAAAAGAAAGAAAAGGGAAAACGTTGCATGAAAAGATGAGAAGTCCATTCATTAGTTACCTGTTTTATGGACTAATTAAAACATCCTTATTTCTTAAGCAGTTGGTGTCTTACTAGAAAGATAGGTGTGGCAAATCCCATTCCAAAGTACATGGTCATGATACCTAGAAACCACCACTTGTTTTCCACTGCAAATGGCACATTCTTCCCTGGGTCTTCCTGATAGCTTGTAGGGACCACAGAGACTGTGAGTCTCCAGGTGCTCTGCCCCAGCGTAGTGCCGTTGGAAGCTCTGCAGAGGGGCAGACGCTGAAGGCAGAGGAAGTGGCGGTACCACACCAGGTCTTTTTTTTCACGACCTTGTTCCCCTGCGTGCTGGGCCATGCTGTGCAGTTTTTAAATCTTCCTTCCTTCCCGTTTCTCTTCATTTATGCTCCCTATCTACTTTTCTTTTCTTTCTTTTTATAACGTTATGCCTTTAGTAACTTGTGCATAACTTCTTGAATCATTTATTGACAGCCTATTGCTGCGTATCAGACAACTTCCAAATTCTCAGTGGCTTTATGTGAACACTATTCTCTGATCAGTGGGTCAAGTGCAGTTGGGCCAATTTAGGGCAGCCAGTGGTGGCACTAAGTAAGTGGGAGTTTGGGTGTCTGACTAGCACGGGTATCGTCCAGTAAGCTTCCCAGGGGCTCCGTGCTCCTCCAGGCACACACGCTTTAGTTATTGGAAAACGAGGAAGTCTGATAGTGAGTTACCTGCTGGAGATTCCACTGCCATTGAGCAGCGAAGGAAATTATAAATGGAAACCTCTTAATATGACCAAATGTGATTTTTAAAAAAATATCAGTTTAGAGACTACATATAAAAGAGAAAGGAATAGAGAGTGTATAAAGGTTAAATTTCCAAGTTGCCATATTTTTTTATTAATAATTTAATCTGCCTTAATTCTCCGTTACTCAGTAACAGGACAGCTGTTATATATTAGCTTCAATTTCCTCATTAAAAATATATTTCCTGCCATAGAGTCCATAGAAATGACTTAATTTGTGATTTTAATAATTCCTCTGAATGCCTGGAGTGCTTTTTAGCTTGTTCTTACACTGACAGACTTCAGCAATTATTAACTTTTGTAAAGCAGTAATTTTTCTAAAGCCATTACTAATCAGTCAACTGGTAAGTTTGAAGTGGGCGTCATTGCTTGTCCTGTAACAGACCAGGCACCCTGGAAGATAAAAGGCAAGTCATGTCATCTACTTCACGGAGTTGTGAGGATCATAAATCAAAAAGAAATGCCAGTGCCTGTGATTGGACATGGTCCCTGTTCTTGGATATCCACTACAATCCTTTAAAACAAAATTCATTTCCAAGAAAGAGCACATTCTCCCACTGACTAGTGTGTGTCTTAACTTTGAAGACCGAGGAAATCATAAAGAGAAGGGAAGGGCAGAGGGCATTTGGCATGTACGTGGACCTGATACCTACTAAGCATCCCTTTCATTTAAGCTACATTTTTTAAGCCATGCACTTTTGGCCAGACCTGTGCTGCCAGAAGCAGGGTTGTCTCTCCCTGTGTGTCAGCCATGGCTCCTCTGGGTTCTGGAGTAACTCCACTACTCAGGAGATTGAATTGCAATGAATCTTTAAAAATTCTTGTGAGTTCATGATAACTGCTGTCATTTTGGAAATAGGTGAAACAACTTCTCAAACCCAAGACAAAGAAGTAACACTAACAAAATGTCGACAAAGGATCCTCATGCAGGTGTAATTGCCTTCTCTGCTGTAACATTTTGCAATGCCCTCCCCAGTGTACCCTATCACCCCAAGCCACACCCTACTCACTCCTTTTGGTAAGTGTTCCTTCAAGGTCCTCTTACTGCACATCTTTTTATAAGCCCACGGCTTCTTGTGATCTGGGCCATATATGACACTTTCATTTTTTAAAATTATTTTTCTATGACACTTGACATATTAGTTTTAGGTGTACAATCAACCCCATGATTAGACATTTATGTAACTTACTAGGAGGTCATCCTGATAAATCTCATACCCACCTCGCACCACACATAGTTATTAGAATATCGTTGACTGTATTCCCTACACTGCACTTTACATCCCCATGACCGTTCTATAACTACTGATTTGCACTTCTTAATTCCCTCATCTTAGTCACCCAGCCCCCCGGCCTCCCTCCCATCTGGCAGCTGTCAAAATGTTCTCTGTATCTATGAGTCTGTTTCTGTTCTGCTTCTTCATTTATTTTGGTATTTTTTTAGATTCAGTTGTTGATAGATATGTATTTATTGCCATTTATTGTTCATATTTTTTATCTTTTTTTTCCTTCTTCTTAAAGGAGACCCTTTAACATTTCACATAATACTCGTTTGGTGGTGATGAACTCCTTTAGGTTTTCCTTGTCTGGGAAGCTCTTTATCTGCCCTTCTATTCTAAATGATAGCTTTGCTGGGTAGAGTCATCTTGATTGTAGTCCTTGCTTTTCATCACTTTGAATATTTCTTGCCAGTTCTGTCTGGCCCACAAAGTGTCTGTTGAGAAATCAGTTGGTAGTTAATCCCTTGTAGGTAACTAACTGCTTTCCTCTTGCTGCTTTTAAGAGTGTCTCTTTGTCTTTAACCTTGGCATTTTAATGATGACGTGTCTTGGTGTGGTCCTCTTTGGTCCCATCTGCTTTGGGACTCTCTTCGCTTCCTGGACTTGTGTGTCTATTTTCTTCACCAGCTTAGGGAAGTTTTCTGTCATTTTTCAAAATAAGTTTTCAATCTCTGGCTCTCTCTTTTCTCCTTTCAGCACCTCCATGATGTGAATGTTGGAGTCCTTGAAGCTGTGCCAGAGGCTTTTACATTGTCCTCGTTTTTTGTTTTTTGTTTTCTTTTTCCTGTTCTGATTGGGTGTTTTCTGCTTCTTTATTTTCCAAATTGTTATTCCGATCTCGGCTTCATCTGCTCTGCTGTTGACTCCCTGCAAATGATTCTTCACTTCTGTTACTATATCCTTCATTTATAACTGGCTCTTTTTTTATGCTTCCCATGTCCTTTTTCATTGCTGTTGAAGTTCTCACTGAGTTCCTTGAGCATCCGCGTAACCATTGTTTTGAACTCTGTATCTGGTGGTTTGTCTGATTCTATTTCATTTAGCTTTTTTTTTTTTTTCCTGGAGACTTCTCCTGTTCTTTCACTTGGGACCTGTTTGTTTCCACATTTTGGCTGTTTCCCTGTGTTTGTTTCTATGTATTACATAGAACTGCTACGTCTTCCAGACTGGGTAGAGTGGCCTTATGTAGTAGGTGTCCTGTAGGGTCCAGTGGCTCAGACTCCGCAGTCACCAGAGCTGGGCTGTGTGCTTTGATTGTAGTTGAGCCTTGATTGCTTTTAGCATTCAGGGATTGACCCCAGGCTGATTGGCTTCAAGGAACTGCTGTGTGGAAGTGGACCCTAAGGAGCAGGACTTGCTTCAATGGGACTTTGGTGCTCACCACATCTTCCCTTTGACTGTATATTCCTCAAGGTGGTAGGGTTATAATCCAGTGTGGTCTGAAGCTGTCCACTAGATGCATTGGCTCAGGGGCATCCTGGGAAGTGCAAGGTCATCCATGTCTTGTGCGCTACCTAGGATCACCCAGCATGAGGGAAAGAGTGATCTGCAGATGGCTGGTTGCTACTTACTCTGGGCTTGGATGTGCCCAGAAGAGGCCAAACTGTGAACCAAGGCTGGCTGTGCCTAGTGCCAGGCCTGGGGCCACTTAGCAAGAGGTATAGGGTGTGCAGAGGCCAGATGCTGCTTGTTTGGGAGATTTTAGGAAGGTCTGAAGCATGAGGCAAGAGAGGCCATTTGTATGGAAAAGCCACTGGAAATGGCTTGGGTGGGCCTGAAAGTTGGGTTGGTAGGGTCTTAGGGGATCACCAGAGTAGGGTAAACAGTGTTAACCAGACTGGTGGAGACTCAGATATGGTGCCTCAGCCCTGACGGCTTAATGAGGGGAGGGTTCAGAAAAGGAACAATGGCCTCTGCCAGCTTCTCTCTGGGAGAAAGCTGCCCCCCTCCTCAGCAGCTCTCACCTTGATGCTAGACAGTTCTGTTTCTCCCGTGTGTCCCTGGTGCCTTTTGAGTTACTGCTGCAGTGTCAGAGATCAGAGCAGGTGAGTCCGAGTAAGTTCCTGCATGGGCTCTTTAAGAGGAGCTACCTGGGACTCCAGAAGCCCTCTAACTTCCTCAGCTTTTACAGCCAGAAGTTATGGGGACTTCTCTTCCTGGCACCGGAACCATGAGCTGGAGGGCCCGGTGTGGGGCTGGGACCCCTCGCACCTCAGGGGAGATGTATGCAGCTGAGATATCCCTCCTGATTATAAACCTCCACACGTGGGTATGGGGCCAGCCTGTTCTGTGTCTTCCCCCTCCTACTAGTCTCAGTGTGGCCTCTTCTTTAAGTCCCTAGATGTAGGACTTTCATTCAGCCACATTTCAGGCGGTTCTGAAGGATGGTGGTCCTGTGGTTCAGTTGTAACTTGATGTGGTTGTGGGAGGGTGTGAGCACTGTGCTTACCTCTGCTGCCATCTTGACTGGACGTTCTGTATCCTACGAACACTTTAAAATTCTCTGTGCTGGGGGCCCCCAAAACCACGTCTAGGTTTGACGATTTGTCAGGAGGACTCACAGGACTCAGCATGTAGTCATATGATTTATTACAACGAAAGAATACAGAGGAAAATCCACAGAGATAAAGAAAGGCACGTGAGGCCAGGTCCAGAGGAAAGCAGGCACCAGTTCCATTCTGAGAGTCCTGTCCCAGAGGAGTCACACAGGACACACTCATGAGTGGTGTCGACCAGGGAAGCTGGTCACGGGCTCCGTGCCCAAAGTTTTTACTGGGGGCTGGACACAAAGGCACCCTCTGCCTGCCACACACCAAAATTCCAGAGCCCCGAAGGAACACAGATGTTTAGCATCAGCTGGATTGTTTGTAGGTATGGTCTGGGCTCCGGGAGTCACTCATGTCACTTAGGAGTGGTGGAAACCCTTTTGCCATCTAAGTTAACAGACACCAGCCAAGGACCCACGTTGCAAGCAGGCCTTCCTGAGGGGAGTGGCCTCAGTCCTGCTGTGTCAAGTCCTACTTGCTCATTCTCCGTGGGGACCCATGTGCTCCAGCCTCCAGCACCAATGACCTTACGTAGACATTTACATGTCCCCTCTCCCATGTCCAACAGGGAGAGGTGACGTGAATCCCCAAATCCTGCAAATCTTCCTGTTCAAAGAGGGAAACGTGGAAAGGGCAATATTTTGAAAAATCATGCTAATCTAACAGGGAATGTAGGCTATCACTTATGTCCTCTCAAAAGATTAAAAAATAATGCGTACATTTGCAGATGTCCTCAGTTATTATCTGGGAGAAGAAAAAGAAGGGAAAGTAGGCCAGGGAAGGTTGGAAATATCTACAGATTTCAGAACTCCATCCCTGAAACTAAGTTCCGATATATCCCACCCCCATTCTGATGGAATGTCCCCTTTCTAAGGCCACTGCAGCCCCACAGCAGAGGGCTCAGATTTGAGATGGTGGCAATGCACAAGAGGAGTGGCCTGAGTTAGGGGAAGTGGCTTGGATGACTTCCACATCTCAGAGCAGTGTCTCATCACTGTCACATCTCTCTGACAACACCCTCATGGTCCAATGGTGGGGAAGGTGCCAGGTGCCACCTGCAGCTATTCGTACGTCATTGCACTCGGCGCTGGAGCACTTCATGAGGGGATGAACTCCGAGCACAGAGCAGGAGGCCGCAGGGCTGCAGGAGACTCTACTGAGGCTGGAGCAACTGAGCTGGGCTTCCAAAGATGGCTGAAAGAGAAAAAGAAAAAGGACAGGAAAAAGAAAAAAAAAAGAGCATTTGGGGAAAAGAGGCAGCTTAGTCAAAGACAAGAAGGCAGGATTGTGTGAGAAGCTCAGGTGCTACCACGCTTGCCAGCGGGTAGGGACCCTGCTTCTTTTTCTCCTCTCATTTCCCCCTATTTTAAATAATCACAGTCTGAATGGGGAATTTATTCTTTAACGTCTCAAAATATAGAAATATCACATGGCCTTGCTTGACTTCTGTGCATGAGATAGATGAGTGAGAAACTCTTTAAAACACAGTGAAAAGTCAGAACGCAGTTCTAAACACCTGGGTCGATTGAAGGCTGGGCCTGCAAAGGGATGGTGGGTTTGGGAGCAGAGCTGAGCTGCAACATCGGGGTGCTGAGTGTCCTCTGGCAATGAACTTCACGCTCTGAGGGCCATCTATAAAGTGGGGGTGGCAGTTCCTACCTCAGAGGGTCGATGCGAGGTGTAGACCAGGCCATGTGTCCATGGGGCTTGGCATGGTGCGGACACATAGCTGGTAAGTGCGCCGTTTGGACTTGGGTAAACGCGCGTGGCTTACGTGCCTCTCTGTGGATGAGGGTGGACCAAGCCCCCCCACATCTGAACGCTTTCGATCCCTAAGCGCTAAGTCGCAGGATTATGGGTGAAATAGTCAGACTTGCTTGGTCCCCCTTTGCCCTGTGGGTTCAGTGTGGTCCAGGGCCCTTTCCCTCTGCCCCACGCAGCCCTAGCGCTTGGCTGTGATGGAGTTTCGGTGCCGTCATGTTTGGTCATGTTTGGTCACGTTTAAAGTGAGGCAAGTGGGACTGTAGAGAGCTTCATGCCGGTGAAATGCGCATATTTTCTCTTCAGCCCTACCTTATGATGTCACGGGGAATTTTAAGCATTCTGGGTGTCCTTAGGATTGTTAGATTCATATAGGATTCTCCTCTGAAATACTGCCAAATCAATAATAAACGCAGCAGTAACGATATCCGAATGGCATCTTTAAAGATAAAGGTTTTTACTCTCTTGCCTGGGATGTGTGTGAGGAGTCGAGGTGGCATGCTCCAGCACGGACAGAACATCTCGGGCCTTTTAGAGCAGGTGTTAGTCTCAGCCACCACCAGTGCCACTCTCCCGGTCACTCCTGGGAGGACTCTGGCTTGGAGTGCCCGTTCACAGCACTGACATTGAATGGGGTCAGGGGTCAGGTCATGGGTCAGGGACACTGAGATTAGCATAAGCTCTGTCCCTAAGGGACATGGAGTCTAGTGGGAGAGAGTCCCATAACTAGGTACGAGCAAGTGCAGAGCACGGCACCGCTGCACCTGCCCGTAGGCCCTTGGGAGTCTGCAGACAGTGGCAATTTACCCAGTGTGGGTGGAGTCAGCACAGGAGAGTGATCTAGGAAGAGGGAGTGACAGGGGCCTAGAGTCCCCTTTTACTCCCATCATGGCCGAGGAGCAAGAAGGGGGCTCTCTGGAAGCCTCCCTGTGGAATCAGGTATTTTTCTGGTGAGCTATGGCTTTACCTGCACGTGTTGCAGACGGCAGGGAAGGAGTAACACAGGGAGGCCTATCCGCAGCCCTGCGCTTTCTCAGCTGTAGCGAAAAATAACAAGCATTCAAGGAATCGAGTCAATAGTTGTGTTTTCGTCGTGGAGGCTCTTGAAGGCCAACACTTGGGGACAAAGGAACTAGGGCCTTTTCAGAGGCGCGGCTGGGGAAGGAGAAGACAAAAGTGCAATCGCTCTGGTGCCTGAGGGGACACAGTGAAATGAAATTCTTTTCTTCCAGCTGTTTCTGGGGTTTTATATTATTACAATTTGCTAAATACATTAACCGACCCAGACACTTTGTGCCCTTTACGCTGGAGGCGGTGTCTGTCCCCACCTTCTCGGAAGCACTCTGACTTCAGGGCTTTCTCCTGGAGAAGGGAGGCCGTAAGGGCGAGGTGGGGACAAGGCTGTAAGTTTTTAAGGCTCTTTGTTGCCAAAGGAGCCTTGATCCTGGGGATAGACAGAGCATACTTCACGTGAGGAGCGGAAGGCGGCTTTCGGCACATGGAGATGTGCCGAGTTCTGGGGCCGGTGGCTTCCCGGCCAATTTCCCTGGGGAGAGACTGGCTTCTGACAGCGGGTTTATGCAGGTGGAGTTGTCTCTGCTTCACTGATGGAATGTGAAGAAATCCACCGGAAAACTTTCTGTGGGAAACTCCAAGTGGTCCAAGAAGGTTGGAGCTCCTGGTCGTCCAGTAACTGAGCCCGCAGTTACCGGCACGTGTCACGTCTTACAGAGCTGCACTGAGTTCTCACCTGGTCTACTTGCTAAGGTCCTCTTCAAAGCTGCAGTCAGGGCGTTGTCAGCTCCTATCTCATTCAGTATCAGAAGAGAAACAGGGCGGAATCAGAGTCTGCTCGAACAGAGCCGGCTTCACTACCCTGCAGATTGGTCCAAACCTTCCGTTGATTCTCACATACCTTTCATGTACCTATGTGAAGTGCATACGAACACGTAAGTGTTAAGTGGAGTCACACTCACCTATATATGAATTGTCTACAGTTGTCACTTTCCGTGATTATAAAAAGTAGTACAAATAGTAAAAAATGTAACAGTGGTAGACAGAGGTGTGTTCCAGTCCGTTTCCCAGGATGTAATCACGGTCTCCCCGTAACCCTAAGTAGCATGCTGGTACCTCTGCTCCTTGGTATGTCCGCTGCAGACTTTCTGTGGCAGGCCCTGACTCTGCAAGGTGAAGGGATCAGCCCTTTCCTCCTGCTTCGCTGATCTCTGCTAGCCACATTTCAACCTTCACTTACACTTTTAATTATACATAGTGTATTAGTAGTTTTTACTTCCTTAATTTAACAACATGAGGAAGGATCAGTCGCTCCTTGTTTTGCGAGATTAGGAATTTAGTGCCCAAATCGTTTGTTAGATTCTTCTCATTGGATTTGACTTACAGAGGTGGGCAAAAGGAGGTTTACAGTTGTGAGTGAGCTTCTTTTGGGTTAATAAACCTGTTGTAAAAATCACAGCCCGCGTGCCTTTTTCCACACGAACAAGTGTAAACCTACTTTTGCCCACCGTGTATTTTGGATTACGTATTTTTCTCACCTTGAACTATGAAGTCTTTGCGAGAGGCTGTGACGACAGATTCTTCTCTGTATCCCCAGGGCACAGCACCTGGCACATGGCAGGGGCACTCTGACTGTTTGCCTTTGAAGGAATTTCACATCCTGTCCTGGCAGATAGCAGAGGGAAGGAAACCAGCCTTACCCATGTGACCCTAAAGGGGCCACTAGGAAATTTACGCTCCTTGGCAAAGTGGGAGTTTTGAATGTTTTGAAAAGTTTGCATCTTGCCACATGCTTCCTGATTAGTTAGACAGAAACGTGTTCTCTTGGAGACCTTCTTACAGGCACAGAGATATATTAATATTCTACAGGGCGGGGGGGGGATAAGAAAGCACTCCTGGGAAGGCTGATATTTTTATGGGCCTGTGTCCAGAGTACTTAAAAATACAGCATTCTTCGGGGTGAATGGGCGGACCTGGCCACATTAACGTCCTTCGGGTCTTTATGTACGTTAAGTGAGAAGGAAACACCTTCTCTAGGACAGCAATTTTCAGCCTTTTTCATCTCATGGCGCACGTAAACCAATTACTAAAATTTTGAGGCACACCAAAACATGTATTTTTTGCTGATCTAACAAAAAATGAGTATAGTTTCAATTCATTCACGTCAGAATGGCTGTTGTGGCAGTGGTGGTTGTCGTTTTTTTTTGACAATCTAAGGGAAAAGAGGTCAGTGCCCCTGACTAAATAGTCTGATAGTACATATTTGAAAAATTCTGGTGACACACTGGTTGAAAATCACTGCTGTCGGAAAACATTATGGACTCGGGTGGGGGAAAAAAGCGTTTTCTGTGTGTTTTTTTAAAATCCAAAGGCTTGACTCGACTCTTCTGGACGAACCAATTCTCTGCCTCGAGAGGCGAGCTAGAGTCGGAGGGCGGGGGGGTGGCGGGACGGTGTTTGCAAAGTTGAGTTTGTTCCAAGTAACCCGAGAAAGCAGATATTAAACATATTTGAGAAGTGTGCTGGAGTACTTGTAAGAAAGTCTGGTCTCTGGTTATATTATCCTACAGCTCGGAAACAAAGCCTATTTCCAGCTGTAGAGAAAGGGGGTGTGTTTGCTCGGCATACCTACCTACCCTTCAGGCACTTACGCTTCTGGAACTGGCGGATTCATCTTTGATATCTACTCAGATTCTGATTCAGCTAACATTTACTGAGCATTGCTATGAGCTAGAGACTTGTATGTATTACTGATTTAATTTTCACAAAAATACCTGGGAGGTGGGAGTGGTAATTTAGGGTTAGAGCGGCAAAGTGCCTTGCCCAAGGTCACTAGCCACTTTCTCATGGCAGTGCGGGGATATTTTCTAGATTTTTTTTTTAGGTTTCCTCACTGTGCTGATGATAAATACATCATATGTTGCTATGATAGCTGGTCTTTTGGTCGAATCCAGAGCAATGCAAAGCATAAAAAAAAATGCCTATTTGACCCAGGCACACTTCAAGGTCATGTTCCCTGGTACCACTTTCATTGTGGATGCTGCTCTTTAGTCTCCCGGGGAACTGAAAGTAATTAATTAATCAAAGGTAAGTGTGTGCTCACCAACAGTGGCCTCTTGAGCGATGAAGTTAGGTACGGCCATTGTCATCCCTGGTTAACCAGGGTCACTGGAAACATAGTCCCAGTTTCCATAACACTCTTTGTGATACATAGCAACGCCAGGCAGTTGTCTAGGTGGAACTTTGGATAGGGCCTGGAGCGCTTTATAAGGACTCAACTTACTGTATTAAAGTGCATCTTTGTTTCTCTTTCCGTAAGTGACCGGTGGAAACGTCCCTCCCCCTTTTGTGCAGCGGGGAGTCGTTTGAAGGGAGGCAGACTCCTGGGGGCATTACTTGGCTATGAAGCCCCCCTCTTCCCTGGCCCCATCCCGACTCAGCTGCTCTCTAGCAACATGGTTTTCTCCTGTCTCAGTTTTCTGGCCTGTAACTTGCAAAAATCTGTGTCCATGGAAGGGATCAGCTGTCTGCGGAAAATCTGCCCAGAGCTAACTCACAGTGTAATATAGAAATAATTACTGATAAGCTGATCAGTCTACAGCATCAGGAAACAACCCACTTAAAATATAACAAATGTAAAGTGACCTGAAACCTGGAAGTTTCAACTTCAGAGAGCCCGTCAACTGGAAGGAGATCATATACTGATGAGAAGCTAACAAGTAAAAACAGATCTAATCTACAAGAGACGTGAAACAGATTTTCCCGGGCCAGCTTGGTTTTCATCCTCGGTCCCCCAGCGCCAAGCTTATTAACTTTGCTGTCCACACACTCTCAAGGGCCATCACGGTGGAGTGGTTACTGGCATGTGTTTTGGACCCAAAGTGCCTGGGTGCAGGTCCTGACTCCTCCACTTATTAGTCCCATGATCTTGGGCAGCTCATTTAACTCTTTGTTGTCTTGGCTTTCTTATCTGTAAAATGGGTATAGTAGTTGTCCTAAGAACTAAATGAGCTAATATACATAAATCACATGGTGGAGTATCTGGCATTTATGAGGGAGGACCAAAAAGTTTATTTATAAAAAAGTGTGTACCTATTCTTACATGTTTAAACTTCAGTCAACCTTCAAAGTACTCTCCATCCGATGCAGTACACCTATCCAGACGTTCTTTCCACTGCTCAAAACAATTTTTAAACTTGTAGATTTTGCTGCCTTTTAGTGCTTCTGCCATTTTTTGTTTCACCTCTTTCACATCAGCAGAACATTTCTCTGTGATGGCTTTTTTCATCTGTGAAAACAAACAAACAAACAAAAATTACTCGGGACAAGATCAGATGAATAGGGAGGGGGGGTATGAGGGTCCATGCCATTTTTGGCAAAAAGCTGCTGAGCACTCAGTGAGGTGTGGGCAGGTGTGCTCACAAATCACTCGTCATGAAATGGGCAAATGCGTTGAAAGAGTCTCAAAAAAAAAAATTCACTGAAGCTGAATGCAGCCTCTCACAACAACACCAGCGGGCACACTGATGCAGATGGGTTCCTAGAACACTCACCTAGCAGGGGAAGCCTGTACTGCAAGAGGCCCTCCCTCAAAAAGATAATTCTGGTTTTTTTGGGGGGTCCCCCCTCATAGTGAGTGCTCAGTAAAAGTTATCTGTTCTTAATATCACCATCACCCTCATCACCCCAGCTGCTTCCTGACCTGTGCCATAGTTCTGTCTCAACAACTAACTTCCACATTTGGGCCCTGTGAGCCTTACATTTCTCTGACCAGATCCTTCTCCTTCCCAGGAAGTAGTGCCCTACTTCTAACTGGCAGCTTGCCTGGCATCATAGGGGTCCCTGCTCAGGGTCACACACAGGGCCATGCCCATCTGCCAGGACACTTACACTTCCTGCTGTACCTTCCCATGCTAACTGCTGGTAGGATGGTCAGCCTCTGGACTTGGCTGCCTGCTGGCAACTGTAGGTGACCCCCTACTGTGGACCTGATGCCGCCAAAGTTCTCCTGCCTCAGGAGGTAACTGGACCATGCTCAGATGTAAAGAAGTCATCGACCCCAGGGGTGGGCTCTCCTGAGTGACCCTTCTACCACAAGTGACTGGCTGGCTTGGCAGCTGCACGTGGGTGTAGTAAGCACACCGGGTATTTGTGGTCATTAAAACAACCATGAGATTATAAACTAGAAGCACGTGCAAAAGGGCTAAGGGCCAAATGTGCTTGAAAGAACTCAACTCTGATACATTTTTATTACGTAACTGTAACATTTATTGTGGAAAAATTAGACAATACAAATAAAGCAAAAGTTAATTGTGAAGAGAAAATATCTATGACCCCCCCCCTTCCAGAGATAACATTTTTAACTTCTCTTTCTCTCTCTGTTTACATACCACACCCTATAATCATTTTAACACTTTTCACTTAATGGATGGTGGGTAAATAAACATTTATATCATCAAATACTGCGCATGCACACTGACTGAAGGAACACGGGCTCTGTGTTTGGCCTGTCGGCACCATTTCGCTGAGGAAAAGGGCACTAAGCAGACAGGCTAAGTGTTTTTGGTCGGCAGCTTCCAGTTCTGGTAACTGCCACCCTTAATTCTGGTAATTAAGAGTGGCTTTTGGCTGCAGCCTGGTGGCACAGCAGCATGGCTTTATGTGGGTGTGGTTATTTGAGGCACGGGACAGTCAGGTCACTTCTTCTGCTCTAATCTCTGTCTGGTCTTTGATTATAGCCAGGGTGGGCGGCAGCTCTCTGGGCCCTGTCTCTACGTCGCTGTGAGACCTTTGGCAAAATAGGCCACTTCTCCAGGCCTTCGTTCCCCCATCAGTGCATCCAAGGGTTGGACCACTCTGTGATTATGTGTTAAGGAATCTAGAGTGAGACCGAGGTTTGGGTGTGGCTGTGCAGTCTGGTGCCAGGCTGGCTGCTCCAGAGTCACCTGAGGGAGCAATTCCAGCATCTATTTCTGGGCCTCTTCCCCACCCTCCCACGGGTGAGGCCCCAGAATCTATACTTTTAACAAATGTCTTAGTAATTGTTTCTGGTTGCAAGGATGGTGACTACCCCCAAGTCACTCATCTGATGACATTGTCATTGAATTCTGGTTCTAGCCAAAGGGTTGTAAAGAGCATCTCAACCCCAGGTCCTTCATGGAGACAGCTGCTGTTGCTGGAAGCATGCATGGTTCCAGCTTTGGGGCTTCTAGAGCCCTTCCGTGGCCTGTCAGCCTCTCACTGAGGTCAGAGCACAGCCCTCCCAGACCTCCTCCCCACCGGTTCCCATCACTTTCTGTTTCACATGGCTTCTTGTTCCCTGTGGTTTGACTCGGGTTGCAGCAGGGTCCTGAACACGCTGCAGGCTGTACCAGCAGCCTCCCTGACTGTCCTGCATTGAGCAGGAGATGCTGTCCTGCCACCTGGTTCATCCTCACCCCCGGCCCCTGTTCCCTCGCCTCCCAGGAAACCTGGTGTTTCTGACACGTATCGTAGATTTCTTTGTAAATCCTTCAGGACTTTGAGCTGTCTTATGAGTGGTTTATTCCAAAGAATTCTTACGTACAGGGCTTTTAATATCTAAGGGGCCAGATTCCTTTCCTCTCTGATTATTACAACACACTCATACACACACTCCACGCTTAAATGGAGTGTAGCTAGCGTTAAAAATGCTCAATCCTACTTTTTCCATGATTTGAACGAGAGATTCTGATTCTTATTTCACGTTTATTTTAGGTCACTCTTTGCTCTTCTGTAGCATTTACAAATAAAACAGAAGTAAGGCATAGGGAGCTGGATATTTTCTTCGACTAGTCTAGAGTATCAGAATCACCTGGATAATTTGATAAAGTACAGATTTCTGGACCTCATCCCAGACTTACTGAAAAATAATCCGTGGAGGAAGGATGCCGGAATTTGCATTTCCCAGAAGATCTCTGGGTGATTCTTTTGCATGATGAAGGCTGGGAGGTCCTGCATTAGGTGGTAGAGAGAATTTAGACAGGATGAGGGGGACCCTGAGACAGAGTCTGGCAGGGACCCGACTGTTTGGAGTGAAATCCAGCGTCTGTCCTCACAGGCTGTGTGGCTCTTCCACGCTTCAGTTTGCTCACGTGTGGAAAGCCTGCCACCTCCCATATCTGCCTCGTTGGTTGTTGTGAGGTTTAGATGAGTTAACACGTGTGTGATGTGTTTAAAGCAGTGTCTGCATGTGGTAAGGGCTCTGTACAAGTTTTCTGGGGATGTTACCCCACGCACGTGAAGGGCACATACAAAGTCAAAGACGGAAATGGATGGCCTCTTTGAGCGGAGCGAGCAGACCAATTTGTCAGGAGCAGGGGATTCAGGTTAGTGGTTTTCAGATTATGATGTGCAAAGACGTAACCTGGGGAGCTTGTTAAAAATTTAGTGTCTATACAAAGATTCTGATTTAGTAAACTTGAAGTCTTGGAATCTGTATTTTAAATTTTTTGTGTAGGTAATCAGCAAATTTTCTTCAGAGATCCTGGTTTCAGTAGAGGGGGCCTGGTATCTAAAGTTGGAATGGTCTGCTGGGATTTGACTGGGGCTATGAAGATATAGAGAGAGAGAGATGCTAATTGCATTTTCACTATTTGCTTTATTAGGTGTGTCCAGAAAGCAGTCGAAGCATTCGGGAGGTACAGTGTGCATCCTACAACAACAAGCCATTCATGGGCCGCTTTTATGAGTGGGAGCCATTTGCAGAAGGTAAGAATAGACGCAGCCCGGTGTGTAGGAATTATTTTTGTCTGTTCTTTAACTCTGTTGCCTTCTGGTTGATGCTGGAGGAACTGGAGATCCTGACCAGAGTGGCAGCGGAGGAAGAAGTACGGCCCCAGGGCAAAGGGGAGCCTGCAGGGGTCCTTATCAAAGGTAGACTAGCTCAGGTGACACCTGGAGCATCAGTCAGAGGGATGAGGTGTGGATAGAACAAGCAGAGTCTGAGGATGGCAGGGTGAATGGGACAGGACACGGAGGGGTGGGAGTGGGTTGGAGCAAGAGGCTCAAACCAGGTTGTGAGGAGTGAGCAGGATGGACTTCCACGTTCCCTTGCAGTCTGCTGCAGGGGCTGGTGCAGCCTAAGAAGACATGCAGCAATGCAGGGTTCACACTTGTTTGGCTGTCATGGGCTGGCGGTGGTGGCAGAGGAGGAGCCTCTCACGCTGTATCCAAAGATGAAACGTGGTAGGCAGGCCGTGCTGTCCGTAAGACCGAGGTTCCCGCTGTTTCGAAACGACAGAAGACTCGATTTTGGGAGGGCTCGTGAGTACTGCTCTGGACCCCAGAGTCACTCCTCTTTGTTGCAGCCCAGGTGACAACATGGTTTTTGGATTGCTGAGTGTCACATTCTGGGCTCTTTCTTCCAATCACAGAGAAAGCAGGCTCCAAAAGTGTGCTGGAGTTTAAGCATAACAGTATAACAAGCCCCTGTGTGCCCGTCACTTAATTACAACAGTGACCACCTCATGGCCAATCTTCTTCATGTATACGCCACCCTCTCTTCACCACCCAGGGTGTGGGAAGCTATTTGATGTCACATTGTGTAACATTATTCATTGGGTAGCCATATTAATTAGAACTTTTTGCTGTGTCAGAAACTCAACCCAAATACACTTCAATAAGAAAGGTATTTTGTTGGTGATGCTATTGGGAAATTGAAGAGATGGACTGAGCTTCAGACATAGACACATTCCAGGAATTAAATCACATGAGGACTCTGCCTTACGGCCTTTCTCCATCTCTTGGTTCTGTTTACCTACTTCTCAGGTGGGTGGGCGGGCTTCTGTGGCACTCAGTGGGAGAAACTCATCCTCTAGTGTCCCCCCTGCAGATATGATGAAGTCCTGTCCCTGGTACCTTTGACTGTGATCTTATTTGGAAACAGGGTCTTTGTAGATGTTACTGAGATATAAGTTAAGAAGAGGTTGTGCTGGAGTAGGGTGGGCCCTTGATCCAACGCCATAGGCGTCCTTGTTAAAAGAGAAATGGAGAATAGACACGCACATAGGAGGGAGAGCACCTGTGAGGACACCAGCACAGAGACCAAGGGGAGATGTGGCCATGTGGTGACCGAGGCAGAGATGGGAGCGATGTAGCCACAAACCCAGGAACACCCAGCAGGGCTGGGACCCATCAGAAACCATGAGTCATAGAGAGATCCTTTCCCAGGGGCTTCAAAGGCAACATGGCCCTGCCACACCTTGATTTAGGATTTCTAACCCCAGAACTAGGAAGGAGTAAGTTCATGTTGTTTTAAACCACCCAGTCTGTGGGCATATATTATGGCAACTTAGAAACCTCACATGCCCAGGGGTCCTGCAACCCCGGAAAAACCACTCTGTGATCTTGTTTGAGTCATATTCTTGTCCCTGGACCTAGGTGTGGATGTGGGGGTCCTTGAACTAGCTCAGCTCATGTGACAGCCCTGTGGTGGGGGACCCATGTCACCTGAAGCTGTGGAGGAGTCGGGACTAGGACAGACAGAAAAACAGAATCTTCTACAAGAGTTGTTACATGCTTCTTGACCACTGGAAACTCTAATGAGCCAATTAGAATCCTGGTGTTTCACAAAGTAAAGAAACATGCAGAACGGCAGCAGGTTAGAGAAATCGGCTGTCTTCCACCATGTGTTACTTTACCTAGTGAATTCGCATTCTTTAAAAGTCTTTACCGACATTTAATGTGTGTCACGTGCCCAGGAGAGGAGGAGCCCTCGGTCACGGAGCCTGCGCCGACTGTGGCGTTGTTTAAACGATGCTTTTTGCTGCTGAGATTGTTCTCTTGATTTTGTCCCCTTTCCTCTGAAATGACCCCCAGGCCGACCCGTGGGAAGAAGACGCTGCTAATGTTTCTGCACGGAGCTCAGACTCTATGGCTGGGTTTGGCGCTGGGCTCTCGGCTCTGTGTGGATGTCTCCTGCTGTTCACATGTGCCTGCTTCTGGAAGCAGCTGCGCTCATGTGGTCCGAGCCACGTGGATTAGTACATGCAGAGTCCGCTCTCTGATTAATACATGAATTTCACCACATGCTTCTTCTTAGGCCTTTAATCGCATTTCCTGGGTATGGTGATCTATACTCAGATAAGGCGTCTAGGAATTTTCTCATAGCCCTAGACCTCTACTGTGAAGACAACAGAAGTTAGGGTTCGGGCGCCCAAGCATCCCTGTTTACCAGAACAGTGATGACTTATGCCTGTCCCCTCCAGTACCTTTTCACTCTCAAAACCATTTTGGACAATACATTATCAGCTTAGCTAGAATGGGATACTTTAATAGGAAGACCCTTGTTTAGATGGTGACATGGGGGAAAACTGTGCCTGTTTTCCTGCCTAGGATATTGGGGTTGGGCAGCACTGGAGTTCTGAGTTTTGCTGGGTCTCTGTGGGCTGAACAGCAGTAGGTTTCAACCCATAAAGCAGGGGGCAGCTTTGTGTTTGAGTAGCTCACGTGCACCATGTGGCCCCAAGGCTGCGCTGAACTGAGTGGATTTCTAAAAGTCAGAAGTGAGGCTAGGTCAGAAATTGAAGGTTGTGAGTTGGCTGCATAAGGAGGGCCGTTATATCTGTTAGAAGTGACAAGCTTATGCTGCGGTAACAAGGCCCGTCCCCCAAATCCTAATGATTTCACAGGCAAAATTTTGTCTTTTGCCCTGCTCCATGTGTAATGTAGTATGTAGGACCCAGGCTGGTAGAAGCTGCATCTCAACTTACTCTTCCACTGAGGCAGGGAAAGGGCAAGTGCATCCGGTCTCATTGGCCAAAGCAGGTTGCCTGTCACACTTATCTCCAAGGGCAGCAGGGCGGTACCATTCCACGCGTGCTCCGAGGAGGGGAAGTGCAATATCTGGGAGCAGCCTTAATGACCAGCATAGGCAGGATGCTCTGAGAGAACTTCCTAAATGCCTTCCTTTTAGGTCCAGGCAACTTTTATTAGGCTGCTTGCAAGAATAGCAGATTTTGCTGCAGGAGATAGTGAATGTGCCAGAAGACCCTGAGCCATGTAGATCAAGTTCTTTCCTTGATTAAAGCTCTGAGGTGCGGAGATGGAATATGGCACCCAGGTGCCCAGGTAAGCTGCTGATTCCTCCACCTGTCCAGCAGTCTTACCTGGCATGACACCATGCTGGGGTGTGGGGCAAGGGCTGTCTGATAAAAACAGGGTCAGTATTACCAGAAGTGTAGGGTATGAGGAAGGTAGGCTTAGGTCCACGTGCTGGTAGGTCTGGGATGAGCATGTTCCTGTTTCAGTGATGCAGCTCCATTCCTAAGTACCTGGAGCTCTCTCCCCTCCGGCCCACCCCTGCTGCACCGACAGTGTGTAGTTGCTATGGACCTTTCAGAGTGGACAGGGCAGGCCGTAGGAAAACAAGAGTAGTATTTCAGTTACACTCTCACAAGGTCTGTTCTTGAGTTATCTTACACATAACTAGGGTTGACTGGCATGTTAACTTAGCATGAGTGTGTCTTTGAGGACAAAATGAAATCCTGAGGGCAACCTCTTTGTGAGAACAAAATGGCGATTTTGGTGTCGTGTGTGTTGAAATCACATGAATGGTAGCAAGACGTCCAGCAGGAAGTTGGGGATACAAATGGAAATGTAAGGGATTTACCTTAGAGTTGTAGACCGATACTGGAAATCACTGGCCTCGGTGTCATAATTAAAGCTACCATGAAGGATAAGTCCTTAAAAGTCATGAGGACAAAGGATCAAGAAAGGAGCTTTGGAGTAGGTCTATGTTAAAGAAGCAGAGGAAAGAAGCTCAACCGTTAAGGGAGCCTGAGAAGAGATGGAACCAAGACATTATACTGCCTTGTATCATCTCTTGTGTTAATAAAGTCTAGTGTGCTTTACAAAGTTCTCTTATTATGTACACCACAGTGAGGACCAAGTGAGATCATAGCAGATGCTTGTATTTATTGAATGCTTACTACATACCAGGCACAGTTCCAAATGCTAATTCATTCAATCCTCACAACAACCTGGTGAGGCAGGTACTATTATCAGCCTCGTTTTACAGAAGAGACAGAGCCACAGAATAGTTAAACAACTTTTCCAAAGTCGCCCAGGTAGTAAGTGAAAGAGCCAGGTTCATATCCCAGAGTGTGTCTACTGAATCTCTACTCTCAAAGTGTATGGAAGCCAGGAGAAGGGTTTGTACAGTGTGAGCATTTAAGACCAGTCTTTAGGTACCTGTTTTCATTGTAAAAATTACCTGAGTAGTTAACATTTATCTTTTATCAGTGGAGGGAGGAGAGGCACAGTCGATGCTGCTAAACAAAGTAAGAAGTAAAGGGTAGAATGAGAACTGAGAAAATGAGACTGGAGTGGGCTGTTGGGAATACTAGTGAAGAGAAGTTAAAGGGGGTAGTCAGTGAGTATAGCTAGCTCTTTCTTTTAAAGAAATTGCCATGAAGAAGGCATATTGAGAGATTTTGCTAGTTTAAGGGGAAAGATTTGTTTAGAATGGTAGAGAAATGAGGATGTCTGTGGATTGAGAGAATGAAGCTTGTAGAGCAGAAGAAGGGCTTAATTGAATGGTATCTTTGAACCTACTGCATCCTAGAAAAAGAGATGGAAAATAGGCATTGTTTCCTCCAGAAGAAAGTATATTATTGCTTCTCTGCAAACTATTATAAAAAGCCTCTTCAGGATATTGGCTAGGCTTCCAGCCAAGATGGAGGTGTAGGTAGATACACTTCACTTCCTCACACAACCAAAAGAAGGGCAACAACAAATTTAAAAACAAAAAACAACCAGAACTGCCAGAAAATCAAACTGTATGGAAGTCCAACAACCAAGGAGTTAAAGAAAAAACATTCATCCAGACTGGTAGGAGGGGCAGAGATGGGCAGCTGGGGTGGACAGGATGCATGGCAAGGCAGTAGCTGGCAGACCAGGTGGATGAGGTGGTGGCTGCTGCACTGGGAGGTCCCATATTCACAGGCAGATAAACCAGGGTGAACAACTGGGGAGTGAGACAGACCATGCTACCCAGGATTCCAGTGCAGGAAAATAAAACCTCAAAATCTCTGGCTGTAAAAATCTCTGGGGGTTGTGGCAGTGGGAGAAACTGCCAGTGTCACAGAAGAGTACATTGGAGGGGCCCATTGGGTCCTAGAATGTACACAAGCCAACCCACCTGGGAATCAACACCAGAAAGGGCACAATTTGTTGTGAGAAGCAGGGGAAGTGATTGAAAGTGGGGCAAAAGCCAAGCAAGTGACATTTTCCCCTCTCTGACCCCTCCCCCACATACAGTACCACAACATGGAGACATGGGTTGCCCCACCCTGGCAAAAACCTAAGGCTCTGCCCCTTAAATGTAACAGGTGCACTAAGACAAAGAAATGTGGCCCCAATGAAAGAACAGATCAAGACTCCAGGAAAAGAACTAAGTAACTAGGAGATAGCCAACCTATCAGATGCAGAGTTCAAAACACTGGTAATCAGGATGCTCACAGAAATGATTGAGTACAGCTGCAAAATAAAGAAAGAAGTGAAGGCTACACAAAATGAAATAAAGAAAGATATACAGGGAACCAACAGTGAAGGGAAGGAAACCAGGACTCAAATCAACAATTTGGAACAAAAGGAAGAAATAAATATGCAACTGGAACAGAATGAAGAAACAAGAATTTTTAAAAAATGAGGAGAGGCTTAGGAACCTCTGGGACAACTTTAAATGTTCCAACATCTGAATCATAGGGGTGCCAGAAGGAGAAGAGGAAGAGCAAGAAATTGAAAACTTATTCGAAAAAATAATGAAGGAAAACTTCCACAATCTGGTGAAGGAAATAGACATGCAAGTCCAGGAAGCTCAGAGAGTCCCAAATAAGTTGGACCCAAAGAAGAACACACCAAGACACATCATAAATGAAATACCAGCGGTTAAAAATGAGAGAATGTTAAAAGCAGCAAGAGAAAAGGAGAGAGTTACCTACAAAGGAATGCCCATAAGACTGTCAGCTGATTTCTCGAAAGAAACCTTGCAGGCAAGTAGGAGCTGGAAAGAAGTATTCCAAGTCATGAAAGGCAAGGACCTCCATCCAAGATGACTCTATCCAGCAAAGCTATCTTTTAGAATGAAAGGGCAGATAAAGTGCTTCCCAGATAAGGTCAAGTTAAAGGAGTTCATCATCACCAAGTCCTTATTATACAAAATGTTGAAGGGACTTATCTAAGAAAAAGAAGATCAAAACTATGAACAGTAAAATGACAACAAACTCACAACTATCAATAACTGAACCTAAAAAAACAAAAACAAACTCAGCAAACAACTAGAACAGGAACAGATCAGAGAAATGGAGATCACATGGAGGGTTATCAGCAGGGGAGAAGGTGGGGAGAGAATGGGGAAAAAGGTACAGGGAATAAGAAACATAAATGGTAGGTAGAAAATAGGTTGAGGTTACGAATAGTGTGGGAAATGGAGAAGCCAAAGAACTTATATGTATGACCCCTGGACATGAACTAAAGTGAGGGGAATGCTGGAGGAAATGGGGGTACCGGGTGGAGGGGGATAAAGGGGAGAAAAAAGAATGAGACAACTGTAATAGCATAATCAATAAAATACACTTAAAAAATAAAAATTAAAAAAAAGCCTCTTCACCATTTAATAACAGTTCATTTATTTATTCAAAAGAAATGAAAGCAATCATATGTCCATAAAAAGGATTTGTTTAAGAATGCAGCAGCTTTTTAAAAAAAATAACAGCGCCAATCTGGCAATTTCCGAAATATCCACGAAGAGGAGACTGAATCAACAGACTGTGGTGCGTTCATACAATGGAGTAGTGCTCAGCAATAAAAAACCCACTCTACTGATAAACAACCTGGGTGAACCTTGGAAGCATTTTGTTGCACGAAATGAGCTAGATACAAGAGAGCTGTCTGAATCCATTTATATGATGTTCTGAACAGGACAAATTAGGCCATGCTGATGGAAATCAGGAGCGTGTCTGGGAACGGGGAAGGATTAGCTAGAAAGAGGCATGATGGAACTTTCTGGAGTGGTGGTGATGTTCTGTATTGTAATCAACGTAGTTGTTACCGAACTTTTACACTTGTGGTCTGTGCGTTTTATTGTATGTAAGTTATATTTTAAAAAGGCCATTGATCTCTTTCCCCTTCTCTGTCTCTCCAGTTACTGAAAGTAACTTTGAGAACCATGTGTAAATTTACAATTGTAGAGCCAACAATACACTTTCTCCCAGAAGAAAGAGTATGCCCGTCTTGCATCTTTCCTTCTGTGCCAGAGATACCAAACTAAGGCTTGCTGTTCCTTCCCCTCTTCCTCTCACTCATCC
Source organism: Macrotus californicus (assembly GCA_007922815.1). Taxonomy (NCBI): domain Eukaryota; kingdom Metazoa; phylum Chordata; class Mammalia; order Chiroptera; family Phyllostomidae; genus Macrotus; species Macrotus californicus. The sequence continues at coordinate 93,095 of VMDR010001474.1, read as the reverse complement.
TGTTTCATTTTTAATACTCTTTCTCACTCACCATAGGGGAACAAGGGAATTTCAGGGAAAATGGACTCATATGCACAGTATCATTTTTAGAATGATTAAGGATTATAGGGCTGTGTTGGGCCTAGAAATCGTCAGATAGGTCCAGAATCTGAGGAAGCAAGCTGGATATTTGTAATGGTGAGAGGTTTTTTTCAATCAATAGACATCGATTTTGGCTAAATCGAACATAATAGGATTTTATTGGAAGGATCCAGTAGCTCAGAGAGACAACAGGAAGTATGCAGAAGGACAGAAGCTGAGAAGCTTGGGGGGTCCAGGTGGATGGGGCTGATGGTCTTGCTTGCTTGTGCACTGCTCCTGCAGTGGATAATTTCCAGTGAGTTTCTGAATCCAAGATTCAGAGCCCTGGAAAAAGAGCATGATTGGTTTAGCGTGGGCCACATGCCTGCCCCTCAGCAGATCCGGGGTCCTGATGGACATTCTCACGAAGACTACACCAGAGGGGGGAGAATTAGTTTCTAAAAGAGAAGTCCACATTCTGAACCAAAAGAAGGTAGAGTGGATCCTGGGTGGCCCACAGTGATCAAGGCCCATGACAGAAACTCATGAATGAGGACTGCCCTCCTGGCTTGTCAACTGTCATTTCATCAGTAGACTCAACACAGCTTCTTAACACTTGTGAGGGAATATTGGCATTGGAATGTAACACATGAGCTTCACTCATTCTCATTGTGTTTACGTTTCTGAAGATTTCTACAGATAGGCCTCCTGGCAGACAGATGTAAGGCATGTGACTGCTCGGTCCCCTGTGCTCCCGAGCAACATGCTGGCATAAGTAAGGGTGACCAGCGTGCGTTGTCATGGGCACAGGAGAGAGGCTGGGGGTCTGTGGCGCCCTGTCCCACCCCACTGCCTCCTGTGTCAGGAGATGACCTCGGGAGAAGTTAAGGGGGTTGGCAGTGATTCCGTGGTACCCGTCCGATCTCCATAATCCTGGTCCCTAGTCTGGCTCTCCGGCTCCCCGCCAGGGTTCTGTCTGTGAAGTGCGTGTCCTCACACACATCGTGTTTCTCTCTGAAGACTAAGCAGAGTGGAGGAAGCAGCCAGTGTTACCACACATCTCTGTCTTTTCACTAGGAAGGTTAGGATTTGGAAAAGGAAATATTTTTTGGAAGGAAAAAATTGCCCCTGCTGTAGGGTATTCTGGAAGGTGTAAATCGTCTGTTGTAAAAGCAGTTTCTCTCCTGGCACCTGAAACAGTGTCATGCTAGGTCATTAGTAAGAAAAAGCCTCAGGCTATATTTCAACATCTAATAAGCAGATTACTCTAAAGGTGAGTCATTTTAAGGATTTAAACAAACCAAGCATAGATCTCAAACCCATTGCAAAATATGAAACAGTGAGGCCTAATTCTGTCCTTCCTTCCTTCCAAGAAGCTCAGCTTTCTACCTGGACTGCCTCAGTCCTGGTAGTGAGCCTGGTCGGGGTGGGCAAGGTCAGATGTCACTGTGGTGTTCCTGTTCCACAGATTCCGGAACTCAGGGTTGGACGGTCTGACCCAGGTCACAGAACAAAATAGAAGGATCAGATTAAATGAGAAGTTGCAGAACCACAGCCCGACGAGGTGAGACTGGTCCTTTGCTTTGGAGGCTACAGGATAGTTTCTCTGTGTAAACAAACCGCGGCCTACGTGTTTCCTTTAGAAACAAGTAAACGTGTCTTTACATCAAGACTTGTTAAGACTTTTCCAGGCAATCCAGGGACTCACAGTTCCCTTACACTCGGAGCAGAGAGGTCTCTCATTGTAGGGATGTGTCCTCGGGGAGTCTTGGGACATTTTGTGGCCCCTTGTGTGGATGTTGAGAAATCATTACTGGGGCAACACCAAGAGTTTTTTTAGAGTCAGAAGGGTTAGAACTAGAAGGTGATCAACAAATGTGCAATTTATATTTCAATTGTGAGTTCAGCCTGTCCCTTACATATATATCAAAGAAATTCTCCCCAACTGCATAGTCCCTCCCCCAAAGCTACAACGTTGTTCAACAGGAACTGTACCCGGCAGTCTCCATTTCTTGGACATTCCAGCGAGAACATTCTGTGGGTCAGTGGGACTTGTGTGCAGAAACACTAAAGGAAAATTCTCTTGTGCTTCCGTGGTGGGCGGGCAGAAGAGGCGCGTGCATCAGCAGTCTGACCTCACCCGCCGGCTGCTTCCCCTGCCTCCTCGCTCTGCCCAGCTTCTGCCCCACACACTCTGCGATGCCACTCCCCCCGGTCCTGCAGTGATTGTTCACCGCCTGGCCACCCTTCGGAGCCGCGTTGAACAAAACACCCGGGTTCCGCCTTCACATTCTGAAAGCAGGTATCTTGTCACCAGGGATCTGATTTCACTGGCGTCTGAATATTTGTTTCCTTCAATTGATTCCATATGTATTGGAGCATGCTGCTTGTCTGTCATCCTGGTGGTTCTCTTCAGAATATAGTTTGTGGGTCATAACGGGCAAGTCTCCTGGCCTGTGGCCACCCTGGCTAAGTGTGGCTCTGAGCTGCTGGGCTCAGCACCGGTGAGTGTCACTGGGATTGATTGGTGATGTCTGGCATGGGCATGGGAAGGGAAGCATCAGCTCACACACTGCCTCTTTGCTGTCTTTACACTTCTCCCGTCTTTCAAATTTGATGGCAGAGGTGCCAATTAACCCTGTAGGTTGCTCGAAAATTTGGGACGAGTCCCTGTTCTTTACTGAACAGAGAGACGCAACTCTTAAATGATTCACGAAGTTTGCCAACGTTGCATTAGGCCTTGCTACAAATGTTTGTATAAAGCTTCTGATTTAAAATACAGTAATTGGGGAAATTATGCAAATAAATATGAGGAGCACATGTCATTGTACATTATGTCTAAAATGTGTTCCCGTTTAAAAGGAATACTAAAACCAAACAAGATGTGACTGATTGTAGTTTTCCAAGAGGACACTTCAGGGTGACTGACGTGGTGGTGGCAGGCCTGGTTTCCCGCCCCGGGTCTTTAAAGAAAGGATTCTCTCCAGGGTTGCACTGTATCTAGAGCCGTAGGAACTGAATCAAGGGTGGTTTCTAAAACTTGGATTGCATGATGTTTTTGTGTTAAATAGGTTTCATTCCACTCTGAAACTGTATTTCCTTCTGCATCTGAGGCTGTATCTACAGCAGCAACACAAAATTGAGTTAGTAGAAGGTTTTTGTATCCAGTCATTCTGCTTCCAAATCCAGCTGGCTTCCGCTTACAAACTGAAGAGCGCTTGTCATTGGATCCTGACTTCACAGAATGTCATGGCCACACCCCTTCCCTCGGCTTTACTGACAGCCAGTTCATACTGAGCAACTGGGTTTATATTGGGATATATTTTTCCTTAAGATTACTGAAATAAAAGCTTTCATTCACAAGCATTCCTGTTCACATGGGAGAATTTTCTGGATTTTTGCTTTTCCCTCTCTTTCCCGGTGTGTGATGCCGCTGCTCCATTCTCACCCTCCCATGATATCCAGGGGTCTTTGGACCACCCACTGGAGGAGACGCACCTTTCCACCCCTTCTGTGCTGGGTCTAAGGTGGTGCAGGCTCTGTATCTCCGGGAGCAAAGCACGGTGGCCATCACCACTCCATTGTGGGAGGTCCTGTTCAGCTCGCCCTTCTGTGGGTGCTGTTGGACTGCTTAGTTTTTTGTCTGTAATTCATCATTCTCTTTTGGGGTTGCCCAAGATGTGTGTGTGTTTGCACACATACCTCCATCACCATCACAACCAGCACCAACATACCCCCACACTCCCTGTGAGGAAACCACCATATAATTTTGTTGGCAAATATCTGTTTGGATGTATTTAGATGATTCAGAAGTGAAATAGGGAAAGGCTCCATATGAATTTCTAGTTTTGAACTGAAGACTGCTAAAAACAGATAAAGGTTTTATAAATATAAGTGATTAAAGCTTTGGAGCTGGTCAACAGAATTTACCACTGAAAATTGCTATTTAGTAATTGCTGACAAGAAAAGTTTAGGAAAGCAAAGTTCTGCCTCGCACTCAGTTAATAGTTTTCTCTTAAACCTTACTGCAAATGGTATTTCTTTATGGAGGCAAGTAGTCACTGATTGGGGAGGGCAGCCAGCCCTGGGAGAGACAGGAATATGGCGGGTTACAGGGTGGAGAGAGCCAGGTATTGCAGGGGTCAGGGACGCTAGACAGACACGCCTCGTCGTGAATTTAGTGAGGCCAGAAGTCAGCAGCAGAGCTTGGCAAGAGACTGGCAGGGCGACCGTAGATCTCACATGGCTATGAAATTATTTTTTGCTTTAAAATGTTACCGGGTGAGCCGTAAGTTATTGGGCTGCATTGAGTTTTGTTCGAGGGAGTAGTTGGAGGTTGGGATCAATCCCTGGAAGCAGCTTTCATCGAAAGTCCTGCTTCGGCAGCTGACATCGGTGTACATTGAATCGCCCGTTAAAAATAGACCTAAGCAGGACAGCACAGCTTTTGGCTTGGGGGAAAGCGGGCAGGACCTGTGATGAGATGTCTCTGCTGGGATTGGTGGGCCTGCCTGTCACTTAGGGAAGGGAGCAAACGGAGGGGAGGACTCTGACTCTCCAGTCAATTCATGTAACCTCTTGATGCCAAATTAGAAAGGGAAGACTGTCGGAGGTGTACAGCCCGGATTCCATGTGTACTCAAGGTCATGTGACTGCTCAGCACGTCATACATCAGCCTGTGACCAGAAAGCACACAGATATTGGTGGAAGTTATGTCGAGAAGTCCTTTAGTAAATACAGTCAGCCACTATCTCCAAGCCAAAACTCAATGCAGCCCAATAACTTACGGCTCACTTGGTAAAACTTTAAAGCAAAACTTAATGTAATAACCACGTGAGCTCCACGGTCGCCCTGCCAGTCTCTTGCCCAGCCCTGCTGCTGACTTCTGACCTTGCTAAACTCATGACCCTCTCACAGACCCTCATTGGTCAGTCAGGGTCCTTGTCCTGGACCCGGTTGCCCTGTTAGAGCTGGCTTTGGACGTTGTATAAACTGCCTTAGCAGTCTGCTCTACCACCCTTGGCAAAAAGGACACCTTCAAAAAATTCTTCGGCATGTTCTTAGGATGCAAAGGAGTAGAACTTCACTCGCTGAGGTTTATGGTGGTCTCCTGGCACCTCCAGGTGGGCATATGGAGGGGCGCCTGGGGTCTCTGCTCCCCCCTGGCTCCTTCGACTTCTGGGCTGCTGCCTCACGGAGTCAGGCGAGGGCTGTGCACGGGCTGCCTAAGGAAACCGTGCCTCCGGACTGAACAAGCAAATTGTGAGGTGCACTTTTTCCCCTTAAAAAGAAACAGATTGCTACATTACGTTGACATTGATTCACGCAGCACCTTTTGTTTGGGGGGGTAGCACGAAGGACCATGGACAGAGAACACAGCCCCAGGGGTACCAGCCCTGGCTTCCTTGGACCACAGTAGGAAGTTACTGTCTCCCTTTGTGAGGGTCCAGTGAGATGATGTGTCTAAAGCATGTGTGTAAAGGTTGTGAGCGCCGCTGTTGATGCCTCTGCGTGAGGGGCATGTTCTAGGTGGAGACTGGGAGGGTGAGCAGTGCAGGGAAAATGCAGATGCCAGGAAAGGCATTCCAGGCAGAGGGAAGAGCACAGGCAAAGGTGCAAGGGTGGAAAGCACAGAAGGTGTTAGGGGAGCAACAGAGAGTGTGCTTTGGCTGGAACCAAGGTGTGTGAAGGGAAGAAGTGCTGGAGACGGTTGGGTGAGAAGTACAGGCCCAGATAGTGCAGGGCCTCAACCGGGAGGCGGAGGAAATTGGACTTCATTTTATAGGCAGCGAGGAGCTCCTGGGGTTTGTGAGCAGGGGAGTAACACGGTCAGAGCTGAGCGTCAGGAAAATTAATCTGGCAGCGAAACGCGGTGAAACCTCTTTGGAACAAGAAGGGGCATAAATAAATAAATAATTTGAAAGTTTGGCAGTAGCATTTCAGATTATGTCCTGAAATGTATAAGCCTTATATTTTGAGATGACAACATCTTTTTTATTCTTTTTTTTTTTGTTCCTCACAGCAGCCAGATTCCCTTTTCATTCTCCCTTTTCTGCATTCCCTCTGGCCTCCTCTCTCTCTGTCTCTGTCCCTGTCTCTCTCTGTCTCTCCCTGTCTCCCTCCCTCCCTCCCTCCCTCCGTCATCCATTCACTCTCTCCTGGCTGTCTTGGTTGGTGGAGTTGAGGGTCCAGACCAGCCAGAGGTTCAGTGTTCCGGCACAGTGCTTAAGAGGACTCAGCTGCCAGGGCTCCGTGCCCGTCGTGCCGGCTTCCGGTACTGAAGACAGTGAAATTATCCGTCTTAGATTTTCACCAACCCCAACCATACCAAATATAGGTATTTTGAATGACTAGGCCAATTCCTGTCGTTTATGTGGTTAATGTTTCTGTAATCAGATTTTCTGGACTCATTACCAAAATGCTCGGTGGACTTCAGGAACTCTCGGGTTAGTAAGCACAATGGAATTCCTGTGAACTCTGAGGATGTGGCCCGTGTGCCTGCTGAGACAAACTTAGTGACTGTGTGAAGGCCCCAGAATGTAACCTGCAGGCTTGTGACTCTTCTTGACTTCTCCTGAGGGCCCAAGACAAAGTTGGGCGGAGCCGTGAATCTGGAAAGTGTGCTTTGTAAGATGTGTGCCGGAAAATGGCCATTTAGGGCTGTTACTCTCTACTCATTTGTACATTTGCAACAATGTGTTTAATTAATTCGAAGTCTTGTTTCTTTTAAAAATGGTGATCAAGTGAGAGATAAGCCGACAGGGAAATTTGGAAGTGTCGTGAGTTGTCGTGTGCGTTGAGAGGCCACGGACAGGAAACTCTGGTGGCCTTCCATGGAAATGCGACTTGAGAGAAAGCTGGGGGCCTCTATAAACATTTTTGTGTTTGTGAATCTGGGAATTTAAGAAGGTTCCGGATGTATATGTCAGGAATGTCAAGAGTCTGCTGTAAATCCAATTATTGAATGACTATTCAGATTGCAAAACGATTTTCCACTTTATTAAATATTTACTGCGTGTTTAGCCTCGAGAAGTCCTTTAGTAAATAGAGTCAGCCTTTGATTTACAGAAATTGAGTGTGTACAGCTGTTTCTGGATTCTTGTATTATGTTAAGTGGGATCACCTTTTTGAGGCACTAGGGGATTTTCAGATAACCATTTGAAGAGTTAGTTGGCATGTGTGAAAGACCCTTGTTCAGTAATTATAGATTTGGTTCTTAGCAGGAGGGATTTTGCGTTATAGATGATTCTGATTTGCACAGCTGTTTGGTAGCAACAGTTTCTGTTTGCCGTACTCCGTCATCACCTTATTCTCTGCCCTCTGGCTCAGGCCCCCAGAGAATCACCTTTAACACCCTGACTGAGGTTCACCTGCTCCGGGACCCGTGGCCTCAAATTCTTCATCAGTAAAATGGGCATAATAACAATTTTCCCCTCAAAGCCCTCTAGAAAAAAATTAAATGAAATAGTTCATGCACCTTGCACCTAGTAGGTGCTTGGTAAGTGTTAGTTGTTACTATTTTGCAGTCCCCAAGATGAGATCAGTTAACTCAGGCTAAGCAGTGTTTTGTATCCAAGTGAGTGGTTTTTATTCACTTTAAATTTTTTTTCAATTACATTTGAAATTCAGTATCATTAGTTGCAGGTGTACAGTACAGCCTTAGTGGTTAGACATTTATTTTATTTTATTTTTTTATCCTCATCCGAGGACATTTTTTTTTTCATTGCTTTTAGAGAGAGAGGAAGTGGGGTAGGGGGAGAGAGAGAGAGAGAGAGAGAGACAGAAACATCGATTGGCTGTCATCTTGTATGCGCCCCCACCAGGGATTGAACCCACAACCTGGGTATGTGCCCTGACCAGGAATTGAACCCGTGACCTTTCAGTCTGTGGGATGACGCTCCAACCAACTGAGCCACATCGGCCAGGACATAGACCTTTACATAACTTACGAAGTGATCCGCTCAAAAAGCCTAGTATCTACCTGACACCAGATATAGTTATAAAATGCCCTGACTGGTATGACTCAGTGGGTTGGGCGTTGTCCTGAAAACCGAAAGATCACTGGTCTGATTCCCAGTCAGGGCACATCCCTGGGTTGTGGGCCAGGTCCCCGGCGGGGGGGTTGTAAGAGGAAACCAATCAATGTTTCTCTTGGACATTGATGTTTCTCTCCCTTTCTCCCTGCCTTCCCCTCTCTCTAAAAAATAAGTAATAAAATATTTAAAAATAAAATGCTATTGACTATATTCCCTCTGCTGTACCTCACATCTCAATGACTATTTTGTAACTGCCAATTCGTATTTCCTTCTTTTATTTAAAGATAATGCCACTTTTATTTACTCTTTGGTTTTTTACTAATATAATTTTTTAAACATTTTTTATTGTTGTTCCAGTGCAGTTTTCTGCCTTTTCCCCCCTTCTCTTCCCCACCCTCCCAACCCTCCCTCCCCTGTTTCCACTCCCCTCCTTGTTATAGTCCATGTGTCCTTTATAATTGTCCCTGCAAACCCTTCACCCTTTTCCCCTGTAATCCCCTCTCCTCTCCACTCTGGGCACTGTCAGCCTGTTCTCAATTTCAGTGTCTCTGGTTATATTTTGCTTGTTTGTTTTGTCGACCAATTTGTGTTTCTTATCCCTTCTCCTTTTTCACCCAGCAAGTCTGACAACCATCAATCTGTTCTCTGTATCTGTAAGTTTGCTTCTGTTTTGTTTGTTTATCTTGTTGTATAGATTCCGCATATAAGTGACATCATGTGGTGTTTGTCCTTTTCTGTCTGACTTATTAGCCTAATACCTTCTAGGTCCATCCATCCATGTTATTGCAAATGGTAAAGATTTCATTCCTTTTCACGGCCGAGTAACATTCCATGCAGCCACTGTGGAAACCAGCAGGGAGGGTCCTCAAAACATTTAAAATGAAACTATCATACAACCCTGCAATTCCACTTCTGGGTATTTATTCAAAAAGATACGTGCACCCCTATTGTTCACTGCAGCGTTATTTACAACAGCCAAGATACTTAAGCAACCTAAGTGTCCTTCGACAGAAGATTGGGTAATGATGTGGTACATGTATACAATGGAATATTATTTGCTCATCATTCAGGATCTAAATTGTTGTACATTTCCCCAAACAAAGAAATGTTGGTATCTAATTTAAACTGCTGGTGTATTAGCGATACCAGGAGATCCTGCCTTATCTGGTGCTTGGAATACAGTACTTTTGGGGGGCTGGGTGAAATAGGTGAAGGGTTAAGGAAAAGAGAACTCCTGGGCACAGACAATAGTATGGTGGTTACTGGAGCGGAGGCGGGGTGGGCGCAGGTGGGAGAGGCAAACTGGAGACAAACGGGGACAGAAGGAGACCAGGCTTTGGGTGGGGAGCGCCCAGTGCAATGTGCGGATAATGCAGTGTACAATAGAAGTGTGCACTCGAACCCTATATGATTTTATTAACCAATGTAACCCAAATAAATTCAATAAAAACTGTAGGTACCTCAAAATAAAAATAAATAAATAAATGCGGACTTCTCTAGAACTTAAAATCCAGAGGCAGCACCAACAATAGGCTAAAGCGCTGCCTGGGGTTGGGGGTGGAGGTGGGGAGGATCTGCTCTGTTGCAAGCACAGGGCCCAAGAACAGTGAATGTAGGGTTTGGGTGAAAAAGACCTTGGTTCCTTTCACGCTGGGATCCTTTATCTTAGGGAAGAGCAGCCCATTGATATCTTACCAGATTTTAGTTGAATCGAATTACATTAGTACCATACTCTTCTACTTAAACTAGAGGTTCAGCCTGGGCTGGTGTTAACTGAAAGGTGGTAGGTTCGATTCCCGGTCAGGGCACGTGCCTGGGTTGCAGGTTCGGTCCCCTGTCAGGGTGCATTTGAGAGGCAACCCATCGATGTTTCTCTCCTGCTCCCCCTTCCTCCCTTTCTCTGCCTCTAAAATCAATAAGCATGTCCTTGGATGAGGTTTAAAAAAAATTTTTAAACGGAGGTGCAATGCTTCTGATGCCTTTTCTCTCAAGGGCACTTAATCCCAGAGCAGATGAATGAGAGCCCTGGGTTACGTGGCCCCAGGTAACACAAGGAAAGGCTAGAAGTGGCTCTACATGTTTACCTCAATAGGAAAATACTTCTATATTACCATTGGAAGAAAAGGCAAGATACTGTCGTTTGCATATTTTAAAATTTGGGTTGGTAAGACGCTAATGCTGCGAAAATAGGCTCTGGGTCCAGGCAGCTTCTTCCTCGTTCTTGGTGTGGTTATGTTTTGAGAACAGAAATTCATGCCAGTAAGTGTTGGGGTATTGAATGTGGGGAAATCCCCAGAATGTTGCCGAGTAAGTTGTGCATTTTCCGACTCCTCGTGATCGACATTTCAATGAGCCTTTCTTGCCAAGGGACCAAGTTACTCCTACAATACAGGGGACCCAAAGTGTTTGATTTCAGTAACACAACAAAACAAGCAAAAAGCTGGTGTTCTTTGTCCGGACCACTAATATAAATAAACTGTCTCTCTGTAACTCGAGCCTTTTTATTGCGGCAGTCAGCTCTGAGAGATTTTAGCCGTGAAAAACAAATGTTTCCTAAACTTGTGACTATCAAAACAATTAGCATCCCAGGTCTTCCCTGTTATTCTGAGAACATGTGTTCCTCCGTTAAGAAAAACAGCCGTTCGTGGCGATTCGTAGGTTTAAGGACACTAGCCAAGATCTCCCCTCCCCTCCAATAGCCAATATTTAACTAGGAAATGAATGCATCCAAACTCTTGGATGCACGTTCCATCACATTGTGTCTAAAAGCCTGGGAGTCGGCCACTGTGTGCATTTCACTATCACTTTTGGATGCAAGCACCAGCCTCCGCCAGGTGCCATTTTCCATTTTAGCCATGGCATCTGCATTTTCAGAGATGTGAGCACCATTCTTGCCACGAATGGAAGGGAATCGTCATACCTTATTAGAAGTTACTTCATAAAATGCTTCACAGGTAAGCGTTTTGCACGTGAACAAACCTTTACAAAACTATTATAAAAAGAACGAGCAAAGACCGTTAAATGGGTGAATATTAATATAAATTTCTCCACGGGCTGAGAAGCCCCTTCCCTGTGCCTTCACTTGTGTCTGGCAAACAGATTAAAATGTGTTTTTGATAGTATGAGTGATCTGTAGCCTGGCTGCCTCTTTTTGATCCAAATCAGAGAAATTCGTGTTATACGTGTCAGGGCTTCACCCAGCATTCCCTTGACTGAGCTTCACCCTCCTCGGTTGTTTCTAAAACTGACCAACTCCGTGTTTCATGGACAGTTTTCCAAAGGGTTGCTCTAAACTTCAACTTTCCTCTTAAATTGAAAAAAGATTCTAGTGACTCTTCTTTTAAAACACACAGTTTCTTAATAAATATGATTGCAAGAATTTTTTCATGCCATTAGTGCTCAGATGTTTTCCTGCCATAATAAAAATAATCAGGTTCAGGCCCACTTGCATTGCTGCAGTGGTAAACTCTTTATTAGACACATAGGTAGAATATATTTTGTTAAATTTGACATATACATGCATTCTAGGCACTTCAGGTTGATTGTTACCAGTTTGCGATAAGTTGGGTTTGAGATCATTGTATCATTATTGTTGTTGTTTCCTATTATTATTTATTGTCAAATTTATAGGGATGAAATTTCAAAGCTTTTGCTGGTTTCAGATTATTTTGAATTTTGCCTATTATCTTCCACATTCTTGATTGTTGAAAGTTTATACTTCAAACTTCCAATTTTTAACAAACGATCGCCATTCCTAGGAATGTGCAGGCTCTTGTATGATGTTTGAGTTAAAGTCACGGTCATGGGTAAATTAGTAGTAAAAACTGTGACTGCCTGGAAAATATACCGGAGAAAATGAACTATTTAGGAAGTCAAGGAAAGTCCAGGAGTGGCCTTTTGGATGGTTGAGTACAGCAGTGTCAGATGCTTGTATTTATAGAAGGAAATGGAAGAAAGTTCATCATCTTGCCGAATGCTGTGTTAATATTTAATATTTAGAAAATCGTAATACCATCCAAGAAAAACTGAAAATAATAGGCTTATTATCCCACACTGTTTTTATATAAATCTACAGATCTAGCCTTTTACCCGTTGCGCTATCTGTAATAAGCATTATGGGGGAATATTAACGTCCTTGCATTCTTCTTTATCATGCGTGAGGATATTTTTAAATGTAGGTGTTTTATATCCAGAGCCGCTCCAGACACGACTCAGAAAAGCAGTCAAGCTTCACATGGTGAGGAGAACTAGGAACAGGTTTTTGGGAAGCAGAAGACCATGGTGGGGAACAGAACAGCCATGAGTGAGGCAGCCGTGACTGGTGGGAGACTGTCCTGTGTGCTTTCGAGAGGATGAGCCTCCTGCCACCCAGGAGCCAAGGACCACTGTGGGGTCAGTGACCGTGCATACTTCAGACGCTTCCCATTTTGATTTTGACGTTCCAAGCTGCTGGGGCCGAGTGCAGGTCTTCTTGGACTGGCAGACTGTGTTGGAGGTTGAGCTCGAGAAGGAGCTTTTAACCCTTCCATGTTGAAAAATAAATGACACGTGGCTGAGGGTGGGAACACATCCTGCAGTGATCTTGGGGAAACTCCTTTCTACACGTGCGCTTCTTCCCAGTGAGTGCAGCAGCCCCGGAAAGACCCGGAGGCCGCCCCGAAGTTTGCCGTGCGGTGTTTCCTACCACAGAGCCCCTCGTCTGCGCTCCAGGAGACATACAAAATGTTTAGGAAAAAAGTGAACGTCACCGTCATGCGAAGCTGTTTGCTTGACATTAACTGAATTCAGTTTTGCATTTAGATGTAAGAAAGAAATTAGTCCACAGTAAACACATGCAAAGAGATCAAGCAAATTGGTAACTTCCTTATCCTGCATTTTGATCCCTTTCTGCAAGGAAGTGTCCTGACTGCCCTGAGGAAGCCTCGGCCTGGAACTCCTACCTGTTTAACTTGGCAGAACTATTCTTTTCTGAGGACCCAAGAAGTACAAACATGGGAGAGCAACTGAAAACCCCCTCAAAGATGATCTGATTGACACCCCCCACCCCATTGCACAGAAGAAAAAACTGAGGTCCGGAGGTGTCAGATGACCTGCTGGGGTGAACGGGCAGGTGAGGGCGAGGGTGGAGAGCCAGAATAAAGACGCTGACCTCTCTCGCTATCCTTCTCCTGCGGGTCAAGTCCGGCTGGAAGCGCGAGGGCAAGAGCCCTCCCCTGAGACAGAGCAGGCAGAGAATGACCCGCATATGGATTTCACCCACAAGGAAGACAGCCCTTGTGAGTGCAGTGGTTCCGCTCACTAGTGAGTCGGGGTGTCTTACTAATCACTAGAGCATCTGCAGATATGAAACTGTGCCTGCACACGTGCAATACTTAGCATTTACTCAGTCCACTTATGCACGCAAGCTCTCCTCACAGTGACACCAGCACGTGCCAGGGGTCCTCCGTCTTCTCTAAGGGGTTTTCTGCACAGAGAATCAAAGAAAACAATGTGAGCTGGCTGATCCTCAGCTGCCAGAGGTCTCTACGCATTCGTGCTGATTTTTGAGAATAAAATCAATTCTCCATTTTAGGTAAATAGGTAAAAATTACCAGAATTTTGAATTACAATTTTAACAATGAGCTAGATGCCAAATGAGACATCTCTTCTGTGCCACCTCAGATCCTCTTGGCTGCACAGAACGACAGAACGCGGGGGTCTTGGCTCTGTCATCGCCACACCTGTTTTCCTGTAGACACAGCCCAACAGCTCCTTTGCCTCCCTGGGGCTCCTGTTAGCCCTGACGAGGGAGACCTCCCGGAGCCCCACAGACGATGTGCCACCCAGGAACATGGGAGGCTGCGTGCCTGGACAAACTTCTCACTGGTGGAGGCCGGGAAGTAGTTTAATTCTTCTCCCTTCCTCCCCTGGACGGACTCCCCTGTCTCTAGGAGGACAGTCCTGCACGGCCCCGGGGTTGGCTGCACTGGGCACCAAGTGGAGGTCAGCTTGGGAGCATGCCCATCCCGTTTCTTCCTGTGCCCCCTCCCTCCCTCCACATTCCCCTCTTTCTTGAATAAAGCAGTAGCTCTGCTTCAGGTAACCCAGGCTGCAGTAGATGCTAAGGCCATGGCTTTGTGGGCTCCCTTCTGAGGTCCAGTTTTCAAAAGAACTAATTAGCTGTTAAATGAGCGTGGAGGACACTGTGTGGACCGATCAGTAATCTGCTTATTATTAGTAACAGGATACCCACTTGACTCAGAAAACAGGTAAATGGTGATCTGTTTTCAGAACAAAAGATCGCCGAGGGCAGTGCCGGGTTCTGAGCTGCCTGGCACAGCCCTAGTTGGACACTTTCCAGCCTTTGTTTGGGGCCCATCCTTTATCACAGGACAAGTCTCCGGCTCCCCCCTGAAGGGAGTAATGACAGGGACGCACTTTCCTACTTTTCTAGCTGGATGACCCCTCCCTGCTGAATAATCCTGTTGTTAACTCAGGTGATGTGAGGTGTGGGTGTGAGCTGTGGGTGAGGCGCCAGGGTCTGCAGTCGTAGGACTTGCCAGGAGCAGGTGCTAGGACGGCATGTCCTCTGTTCCTGGCTCAGCAGCTTCCCAGCTGGCTCTCCTGGACATTCTGGGAGCTGCCTGGTGTTGTCTCTGTTGAAACCGGCCGGGGTGGGCGCTGTGTTTGCAGTGGTGCAGTGGGGTGCTTTTAAGATCTACGAATGATGCTGCCATTGGAAGTTGCGTGTCATTGAGATGGTGTTCCCTTTTGTCTTAGCGTTTCTTTGGGATTTCCGAAACTATAAACTAACTGGGTGGCTTTTTAAAATGATCTTGTTTACAATGACATCCAACACTTGGAAGAGTTTTTTGCTTCCAAGAACTGAATTCCAGGAAAACTGAATGCATGGTAATTAGATTTATTCTGGGCTTTGATTACTAAGAAGAGCAGATCTACATCGTTCACTTGTGCTTCGTTTAAAAAATACAGGGTCTGGCAGAAGTAAGGCTTTCTTGAGTGTGGTTGGGAGGGTACATGAATGTCTTGGACGAGATGGACAGCAACTTGAACATTTCACCCAAAGTGTCGTATGGTGTGCCGGAGTGTGACATTGCTACGTTTCAGAATTACATGCTTATGACTTGGAATAAAAGACTTGTAATAAGAAAGGGGCACTTTCTGTTGTGCCAGACCCTGTATTTAGATAATACGGATATCTCTGTTGGTCACAACATGTAAATTAGTCACCTTGGCATTTCGTTTATAACCCATAAAACACTTAAGTACATGAAAAGCTGTTGGTTACAGACAAGTAACCTTGTCACCGCGTGTGGAAGGTGGCAGGGGGGTTGTCTGTACTGCCAGCTGCAATCAAGTCATTTTTAACATGCACAATCACACCCTAATTGATCTGTCTTGAAAATCTGGTTTTCTTTCCTTTTCCTTTTTTAAATTAACTTTTATTTATGAACACATGCATATAATTTAAAAATCAAACAGCCTTAAAAGGCTTATAATGAAAAACAGCATTCCCCCCCACCCCAAATACTGTCCGCTCCCCAGAGGCAGCTGTCTTCAACTCCTTGAGCTGTTCCTTCTGGCGTTTGCCACCATATTTACAGGCAACGTGAACGCACATCGGCTAGTCCTTCCTGACTTCTTCTGACTAGATCTCGCCGCCTCACACCAGCCGCCCCCCAGCCTCACTTTCCCCACGCAGTGGTGACTGAACTTCTGAGTGGCCATCGTTTTTGTGATTGTGACCGTGGATATACTGTTCACCGCAGCTCTTCCTGTGCAACCACATTTCTCTCTAAATAATTTGATATATCTGTATTAGTTGGGATTCTCCAGAGCAACAGAGCCCCATAGGATGGGGACATATCATTTATTACAAGGAAGCAGCTCACACAGTTTTGGAGGCTGAGAGGCCCCAAGCTCTGCAGCTGGCAAGCTGGAGACTCAGGAGAGCGGGTAGTGTCGCTCGGGACCCAGGGAGAGCTGACATCTCTGTTTGACTCCAGAGGCAGGAGAAAACTGATGTCTCAGCTCAAGGCACTCAGACAGGAGGACTTCCTTGTCCCTGAGGGGCAGGGTCAGCCTTTTTGTTCTGTTCAGGCCTTCACCTGGCTGAATGGCACCCACCCAGGTCAGCGAGGCCCACCTGCTTTACTCAGTCTGCGATGCAGGGGTCAGTCTCATCCAGACACATGCAGACCAATGTCAAGCTGACACAGAAAATTGTCACAGTACCTTTCTGACATCTATAGCCTACCATTTACATTTTGCTTCCCCTCAGAAACCTTCCCCTGTCAGTCCCCCAGCCTCCTGCTCCCGTGCGGACTGGTGGTGCCTGGGCTGGGGCATCCCAGTCCCCTCTGCTATGATGGCTCTGTTGGCCACACCCAGTACCCTCTGCTCTTTGGTTTCTTCTCTTGCAAGGCTGAAGCACACCCTCCAGCAGCTGCCTAAGGAGGGGTCAAGGAAAATATTTCCAGTATTTTATCATTAGCTTTCGCATGTCAAAAAGTGTGCTCATTTCACACCACAGTTGGCTTCAAATTAAACTAGCTGTAGACATCAGTGTTGGAAGTCGTTTGTCTCTGCAAATTCTGTTTCACTGTCGTCTCGCAGCATTCCCCTTGAGAGACCACCAGTGCCATTCTGCTGCCCCTTGCTTTGGGTGTGACAGGAATCAGGGGGGAAGCTTTTCTTCTCTTATTCTCTCGGATTCCCCAACCAGAGAATAAGACGTGAGATGCCCTCGCGGGGGCTTTTGTGTGTCCACTGTGTCCTCTGCGTGCCTTACAATGCGCCCTTTCAAGCTAGAAACGCATTTGTGGGTCATGTCTTAGTTCCTTCTTTGTGTTTTCCCCATTCTTTATTTCTGGAGCTTGTTTTTGGATAGTCTCCAATTTTCGTATCTTTTTTCCCCTATTCTCCATTGTTTTGTTCTTGGGTTCTACTTTCTAGGCAGTTTGCTTGGCTGTCATCTAGATTCTCTGCTGAACTTTAAATTTTTATGATCGTGTATTTTCCAAGAGCTCTTTCTTGTTTTCTGATTATTTCTTTAACACAGCATCCTGCCCTTGTTTCATGAATGCAACATCTTAATCCTTCATTCTCTAAGAATATAATTGGATTTTTAAAGTTCTTCTTATATTCCCTGCATGTCCCCACACCTCTAAGTTATTGTTCTGTTTGTTTGGACTCTGCCTGTCGTGTAGGAGGCTTTTCCTGAGTGTCTGTCGACCTTCAGTGAGAGTATTTTGCGAGTAAGGCACTAAAAATCGGGTGGAAAGTTCTATGTGTATGGGTGGGGTGGTTGGCCCATGAGATGTCCTCAGGGAGAACAGAGTCTGGGGCTGTTCCCTTTCTCCGGACAGGAACCCTTCAATGTCCTGCCTGGAGAGGTGGACGGCGGCTGGCGTCCTGCTCCCCCACCCCGACCCCTGTTCTCCACCCTGTCTGCCACTCCTCAATGTCTCCTGAGCATCAGCTCTGGTCTGCTTGGAGAGGGGAATGTGGGACGCACAGTGGTCTGGCTGCGTACCGTGGGTTCAGTGACTCCGTTTTCCGTCACGGTTCCACCCCCATCCTTCATGGAAGCTGTGCTGCCAAGGGCTGAGCTGCAGGCTCATCCCTTGAGTGGCTTTGGTCTTGGCAGCCTCCTCCGTGCACGGGACTGAGTTTGCAGCTTCTCCTGCATTGCAACCCTTCCATCCACGTCTCTCCAAGTTTACTGATGTCCCCTCTCCACTGCCTTTATCCTTGTGGGTTAAACTAGTTTTAACTGTTTCACCAACCTTTTAGTAGGGTTTGGAGAGGAAGAGGTGCTAAAGGCAGATAGTCCCTCCTGCATATTTCATGACAGTGAAAATCTAGGCTTGCCCTTCAGGCCTGAGGGGCGCATGTGCAACACGCCCCCTCCCCGGGGGCTGAGTGGGGGCTGCTTGCGGGGTGCTGAGGCCACCGTGAGTCCTGGGCAGGGCCTCTGAAGCTCATGTGCTGAGTGTTTGCTCTTCCCATTGTAGGTGTTTGGTCCTCCTGGCCTTTGCTTTTCTTTGTATTTTCCTGCCCAAGTCCATCCCCTCTTCTAGGTGCTCTGTGCTCTTCTGCTCTCTACTACTGCTGCTTGAAGTTCCATCTTCAACAAGTCTTTAACACCTCTCCAAAGCAAACGCTCTCAGGTCCAGCTTTCTTTCTCCCAGCCTGGGCCTGCTCTGCTGTCATGAGCTGCAAGCTTGTTTCTTCAGACTTGTCTGTCCCAAGTGGCCTTTCACGGAGGATGCCTGTCAGTGACTGTCTGGTGTGGTTACCAGGAGCTGGTGGTCAGTGGGACAGAAAGGTTCCTCCAAGAAGTCAAATTTCTCTAGGAACTAATAAAGAAAACAAAATGTGGCTGAAGCAAGCAAACTGGACAGGTGCCTGCACACCCCTGCCTCCTGCTGTTGACGTGGTCTGATCACACAGAATGAGAGCTCAGGACCCACGTGGGTGGGTTCCACTCAGGAGATCCCAGTGTTCACATTTGTCCTTCTAAGAAAGCAGCTTGACCTAGATGTCCCCCATCCTGACACAGGCTGCACGTCCCTCTCCAAGGGGGACCATCTCGGGAACTCACTCTTCCTGGTCTGCCACGTCTGTCTTCACATCAGGGCTCTCTGATTAGTACGTAATGTAAACGCCTGGCCCAGAACGTATGGCCTGAGTTTATCCAAGGCCCAAATAATTACCAAACATTCCTCCTAGATAGAAGACAGATTTCTTTTCCTTGGCAAAGCTTCTCTGCTGAGATATATTACAGGATGTTTTACATTCTCTTGGTCTTGTAATAACACCACGCCCAATCCAGTATTTGGTGCATCAGTGGCCGCTCGGAAGGTTGTTGTTTTGAATATCTCTATACTGTTCTCAGTCAGAGGCTGTCATATCTGCAAACAAATACAGTCCTATGTCCCCCTTTCCAGAGTTTTATGAGACTTGGGCACTTGGATCAAGCCGGGACTGGGACCTAGACTGGGGCGGGCTGGAGGTGCTGTGTTGGGGAACCTTCAAAGGGCCTGTCCGTGCCCTAAAGGCTGGAAGGGATGCTCTGGTTGTGGCATTTAGATAAGCAGATTGGGCTGGACATCTGTGCTGGCAGTTACAGGAAGGAAATCATCTGGACCATCTCCTGCCTTGATCACTCAGTGTCTTCCGTACCGTGCCGCGGCGATCCCGGGAGCGTGATGTTATCAGTTCCACTTACGGTCGGGTGAACCAGATGAGACTAGGGGGTGAAAGGACTGGCTCAGAGTCACCGTTAACTCTCAGGGTCAGCATTTGATCTCAGGGCTTTCGACTCCAGGTTTGTGGTCCTTCCCTTGTCCTCCAGCTGCTTCCTGAGCCCCTTTCCTGGATTGTTCCAGAAAAACAAAGCCAGCTTCCTGCTGTTTGAGGGAGAACGGGTTTAGTGCAGACTGACTCATTGAGGTTGGCCGTCCCCTTCGGTTCGTCTCACTGGGCTGCGCCCTGGCCCTCTGTTCACTTTTGCGGAGACACATCAGAGGCATTCCGGCTCTGTGTGAACTCACCGTGTGACCCTAGGTGAGTCATGTCCCCCTCTGGGTTCCAGTTTTCTCACCGTAAGATTAAGTATATTGAAATCCAGTTGTTCTCAAATCTTCTGGTGCATCAACATCACCCAAGGGCCCTCATATAAAACTTACCCATTTCACATGTACAATTCAACGATTTTTAGCAAATTTACCAACTTGTACAACCGTCACCTTACATCACTTTCAGAACATTTTCATCGCTGCAATAATATTCCTCATGTTTATGTTAATCCCCCTTCTCACCCACTGCCCTGCTGCAAGTAACCTGTGTACTTTCTTTCTCTATAGACTTCTTTTCTGAACATCTCCTGTGAATAGAAGCAAACGATATGTGGACTCTTGCATCTGGCTGCTTCCACTTAGTGCAGCGCTTTAGCGGTTCACTAATGTTGTAGAATGTGTCGGTGGTTTGTTCCTTTCTAATGCTCAATAGTGTTCCAGTTTAGTCTCTGCACTCATCAGTTCAGAGACATTTGGTGCAGCTGATGGACGTAGCAGACAATGAGTGATACTCGTGCCCAGGTCTCTGTGGTGATGTACGTTCTCGCTGGTCTTGGGTAGGTACCTTGAAGTGGGATTGCTCGGTCATACGGTAATTCTGTGTTTAACTTCTTAGGAAACTGCCAAACTCTTTTCCAAAGTGACAGTTCCATTTTACATCCCCACCAACGACATGTAGGGGTGCCCGGGGGAGCTTTTTAAAAATTCTTATTTCTGGGCTTTACTCTCCAGAGGGCTGGAGTGAGGCCCAGGAATTTGCATTTAACAAGCTTCCCAGGTGATTTAGATACATCTGGTCCGTGGATGTGTGTTCTGACTCACTGAGGACCAGCTGACCGCTGAAGCCTCTGAGGCTAGTTGTCTCTGTTAGTCTGTGCCTCCAGGGCAAGTCACACAACCCTGCCCAGTCTGTGCTGGGGTCTCTCTCTGGGTCAGAGAAGCAGCTGTGCAGAGCGCACTGAGGGGACTGGACAAGCAGCACAAAGCGATCTGTGCCGCAGCTGTCCTGCCTTACCCTCCCTCCACACAGGCCACGGCTTCGTGTCCCTGGCTTCAGACACATAAATTATATCACAGATTTTTGTGTTATCACACTGTAAAAGTGCCATGAACTCGAGGGCCCATTTTTCAGTGCATTTGAAAGTGTCCTTTTCTGTTAAGTCGTAATTTTGGTAACTCACTGAGAAGGCTTATTCCAACCTTGCCATTTATTAGCTGTGACTCTTTACTTAAATGGCTCTGAGCCTCTGTTTCCTTATCTGCAAAATGGCATTAACTATATTGGCATCATGGAGTCTCTGTAAGGATTAAATGAGATAACCTATGAGAAGTAGCTGGAGTGGGATTCAGTGCCCTTTTCTCCCTCTTTCTTCCCCGGTGACCTCCTCCCTGGTTACACATGTTTTCATGTGTTTCTCGGCCATTGGTGTATCTTCTTTTATGTCTTTAACTGTATTTTATTGTAGTAAGAATACTTAAAATGAAGTCTACCCTCCTAATGAATTTTTAAGTGTATAATGCAATGCAATTAGTTACAGAGACAATGTTAAATGGATCGTAAAACTTAGTCATCTTGCATAACTGAGACTTTCCGCTCATTGACTAGCAGTTCCTCATTTCCCGCTCCCCCCAGCCTCTGGAAATCACCACTCTCCTCTCTGACTCTGCGTGTTTGACAATTTTAGATATCTCATATATGCACAAACATGCAGGATTTCTCCTTCTGTGACTGACTTCTTTCACTTAGCGCAGTGTTCTCAAAGTTCATCCAAGTTTCTGCACATTAGAGGATTTCCTTTTATTAAGGCTGAGTTATGTTTCATTGTGTGTGTATACATCATATCTTCTTTTTTAAGTATTTTTTATTGATTATGCTATTACAGTTTTCTCAATTGTCCCCTTTTATCCCCCCTCTGCCCTGTACCCCCAGCCCTCCAGCATTCCCACCCCCCTTAGTTCATGTCCATGGGCTGTACATCTAAGTTCTTTGAGTTCTCTGTTTCCTATACCATTTTTTATCTCTGCCTGTCTATTTTATGCCTACTAATTATGCTTCTTCTTCCCTGTAACTTTCCCCCCCATTCCTCCCTTCCCCCTCCCCACGGAAATCCCTCCATGTGATGTCCATTTCTCTGATTCTGTTCCTGTTCTAGTTATTTGCTTAGTTTTTGTTTTCATTGTTTGTCTTTTCTTTTAGGTTCATTTGTTAATAGTTGTGAGTTTGTTGTCATTTTTCTGTTCATAGTTTTGATCTTCTTTTTCTTATATAAGTTACAAGTCCCTTTAACATTTCATAGAATAACGGGTTGTTGATGATGAACTCCTTTAACTTGACCTTATCTGGGAAGCACTTTATCTACCCTTCCATTCTAAATGATAGCTTTGCTGGATAGAGTCATCTTGGATGTAGGTCCTTGCCTTTCATGACTTCAAATACTTCTTTCCAGCCCCTTCTTGCCTGCAAGGTTTGTTTTGAGAAATCAGCTGATAGTCTTATGGGCACTCCTTTGCAGGTAACTGTCTCCTTTCCTCTTGCTGCTTTTAGGATTCTCTCTTTATCTTTAATCTTGGGTAACTTAATGATGATGTGCCTTGGTGTGTTCCTCTTTGGGTACAACTTCTTTGAGACTCTCTGGGCTTCCCGGACTTCATAGAAGTCTATTTCCTTTTCCAGATTGGGGAAGTTTTCCTTCATTATTTTGTTCAAATAAGTTTTCGATTTCTTGCTCTTGCTCTTCTCCTTCTGGCACCCCTGTAATTTGGATATTGGAACATTTCAGGTTGTCCCAGATGTTCATAAGTCTCTCTTCAGTTTTTTGAATTCTTGTTTCTTCAGTCTGTTCTGGTTGGATGCTTATTTTTCCCTTTTGTTCCAAACCATTGCTTTGGAGCCCTGGTTTCCTACCTGTCACTGTTGGTTCCCTGAATATTTTGCTTTATTTCATTTTGGGTATCTTTCATTTGTTTTTTGTTTTTTTATTTTTGGACCAAGCTCAATCAAGATCTGTGAGCATTTTGATTACCAGGGCTTTAAATTCTCCATCAGATAGATTAGCTATCTCCTCATCACTTAGCTCTCTTTCTGAAGCTTTACTCTGTTCTTTCATTTGGGTCCTATTTCTTTGTCTCAGTACACCTGATAAGTTGTAAGGGGGCGAGGCCTTAGGTGTTCATCTGGGCAAGGCAACCCTCCTAGCTGCGCTGTGGCACTGCCTGTAGCAGAGGGGCCAGGGAGGGAACAATGCGGCTCGCCTGCTCGGCTCTAGCCCACTTTCCAATGGACTCTCGTGTGAGACTGCGAGTTTCTCCCACTGCAGCCACCTCCGCCGTGGTCCACAGTCAGCTCTGAGTCTCAGTTTCGCCTTCAGCCAGCCCTGCCCGCGCGGTCCGCTGCCTCACCGTGAGTTTTTACTGGCCTGGTTGTTCTGGTTGACTTTTTTAAAAAAATTTCTTGGTTGTCGGAGTTCCATGCAGTTTGATTTTTCTGGCACTTCCGGTTGTCTATTGATTTTAGACTGGTCGTTATCCTCCTTTTGGTTGTGCGAGGAAGCGAAGGGTTTCTACCTACGCCTCCATCTTGGCCGGAACTCCTCCCCCATATTTTCTTTATGCATTCATCCATCAGTGAACATCTAGGTTGTTGTTACATTTTGAGTATTATGACTAGTGCTGCAGGGTCTCTGGAGGGCTAATATCTCTTCAAGATCCTGATTTCAGTTCCTTTGGATAAATACTCACAAGTAGGATTGCTAGACCATATTGTAGTTTTATTTTTAAGTTTTTTGGGGATTCTATTATTTTCCATAGCAGTGCACCACTTTGCGTTCCCACTAACAGTGTGCCAGAGTTCCGATTTCTCCATGTTCTCACCGACACTTGTCTATTTTTGTTTTAAATAACTATCCTAACAGGTGTGAGATGATAATATCTACCTGAGGTTTTTACTTGCATTTTTCTGATGATTAGTGATATTGAGCATCTTTTCCTATGCCTATTGGCTGTTTGTATGTCCTCTTTGGAGAAATGTCTATTCAAGTCTTTAGCCCATTTAAAAATCTGGTTACTTAGGTTTTTGGTTTGTTTGTTTTTACTATTGAGTTGTAGAAGTTCCTTATATATTTAGTAAATTAATCCCTTACCTGATACGTGGTTTGCAAATATTTTCTCCCCCAGTAGATGGTAGATTATCTTTTCACCCTGATGACCGTTTCCTTTGGTGTGCGCAGGTTTTTAAGTGCGATGTAGTCCTGCTTGTCTGCTTTTGCTTTTGTTGCCTGTGCTGTTGGTGTCGTATCCATGAAAACATTGCCAAGACCAATGTCGTAAGGCTTTGCCCCTGTTTTCTTCTAGGGGTGTTACAATTTTAGGTCCTATTTCATTTTGAGTTAACTGCTGTATATGGTCCAATTCCATTTTTTTTTACATGCGGATACTTAGTTTTCCCAACACCACTTGTTGAGGGGGCTGTTCTTTCCCCTTGTATTATCGGCATCCTTGAAGTTAAGTTGACTGTGTATGGTTTGACTTTGGGGCTCTTTATTCTATTGGTCTATGCGTCTTTCTTTATGCCAGTAACCTACTATTTTAATTACTGTAGCTTTGTTTTACATTTTGAAATCAGGAAGTGTGATGCCTCCAGGTTTGTTCTTTCTCAAGATTGGTTTGCTATTTGGAGTCTGCTGTGGTCCCATATGAGTTTTAGTACTGTTCTTTCTTTCTTTCTTAAGCTGTAAAACTATTTTATTTCTTTTAATTTTTTAAAACTTATTGGGGTGACATTGGTTAATAAAATTATATAGGTTTCAGGTGTACAATTAGTACTGGTTTTTTATTTCAGTAAAAAATGGGATTTTGTAGATATTGCATTGAGTCCATAGATTTCTTTGGGTGCATTGCCATTTTAACAATCTTAAGACTTTTTAATCCATGAGCTTGGGATGTCTATCCACTTGTTTGTGTCTTCTTTAATTTCTTCCTTTCATCGATGTTTGTAGTTTCCATTGTACAAACCTTTTACCTTCTTACAATTGGCCAGAGATAGCAGGATTTATTGCTAGACTCTCGGTTCTATTCCATTTATCTATATGTGTCTCCTTGGGATAATAACCACATTGTCTTTGTTACGGCAGCTTTGCAGCCAGTTTTTAAAAATTTGGAAGTTTGAGTCTTCCAAACTTGTTGTTCTTTCCCAAAACCCCTTCCATTATTAATTGGCCATCCCATTCCTCTGCAGTGCCAACTTACAAATGTATGTTTTGCTACCGGGCAGGGTTTCAGCCGTATATCCTGTAAAATCAGCTACCCACGGATGATCTCACCTTTTTTTTCCATCTGAGGTTTAATTTCTTCTCCTCAGGCTCTTCTAGATGTTCCCTTCTTCAATGTGACTGCCTCCATCTCTCCTCAATCTGAAGTTTTGTGGCTAATTAATTTATCTTTAATCCCCTGATTCAATGATGACATTTTATTTTAATCCTCTCCATGGTGGAAGAAGCAGAATCTTTGTTGTTGGGTCCCTGACACACCCTTGGCTTCAGGCTTCAGCTCTGCCCTGGTAGTCTAGCCTGGTTAGGGACCTTCACTTCAGGAGCCCTCTCTGGGTGTCTAAGATCCAGCTCGGCAGCTCCCACCTTCCCCACCCACCCTGATGTTGGTTCTCTGACTCATCTCAATAAGCCTCCTGGGTTTATTATAATCAGGATTGTTGTTTTTACTAATGTTGCTCTTGCATCTGCATCTTATCAACGTGCATGCCATCTCCCCCAGAGAGATTAGGAGACTTGTCCCATTTAGGCAGACTGGAAACCTGGAATAGAGCCTTGTCTCCTGGGGTCAAGTCAAGTGACACTGCCATTTTTCTAGATGGCTGTGTTCCTGTCTGTCTCTTGAGAAGAGCATAGACATTGAACTCAGACAAATGTAGATTTGACTCTAGCTCAGGTCCTTGCTAACTGTGGGACCTTGGACATGTTTCTTAAACCCTTGTGAGCCTTTGGTTCTTCATCTGTGAAATGGGAATAGCAGTGCCAACTTTGCGGGATTGACACTCAGATCAAAGAAAATAAGGAATGAAAGCCACCTGGCCCAGCACCTGGCACAGGTACTGGATATCTTTAAAAGCCTCTAGTCTTTACAGCGATGCCTCCCATTGTGTGGAATTTGCAAATTCTTTCTCAGATAGCCTTCATCCCGGGCACCGCCTTATTTGGTACCAGAAAATTGATAGCCCCTTCCCTCGGTACCTGCCTGGCCCTCTCGAGTTCTGCCCAGGCCTTTTCGGAGTCTCTGCTCCAAGTCCTGCTTCATTCTTCTCAGTGGGCAATGGGGACAAGAAACACAGAGCAGAATGACAATTAAAAGGGAAGGAATGGGGCAGGGTGACTTTTATGGGACTGTTTTAAACTGTTTTACCATATATTGAGGCGTTTAAAGTTTAGGTCCTCATGGTAGACTTTTTGACAGGGGCACACTAAGGATTGTGGGCACTTTGATATTCTTCATGTATTTGCCCCATACTTTTTAAAGGAGGACCACCGGGGGCAGCAGCTCCTTTGTCACTCTGGGCCTTTCTGCTCTGGCCCCAAACCTACAGGCCACACTGAGCATGTAACTGACGGCTACTGTCACTCAGTCCTACCTCTTCTGGTTGTCAAAGTCACCACAGGCCCCTCGCAGGACCTCCAGCCATCGCAGAGCTCTCTTCTAGAGGGGTTCTGGCAAATACTATTTTTCTCTTTAGTCAAGTGTTTCTTTTATTTTGGCATCTTCACATCTTCCTGGCTGGCCTGGCCCTTCATCTGGCACTGGAAGAGACCCTGACCTTTTAGAAAGCAGGTTTAGAAAAGCCCTAAACTAATGGATGGTGACTCTCACGCCTCCAAGAATAAGAAAGGGAATTTTCATGTACGTGCCTTTTGATAGTGTTTTTAAAAGTCTGTTTGGAATACATTCTTACACCGGCGCAGTCTGGAATAGACTGATAAGTTATCATCCCGACTGTACAATAATGGCCAAGTTTTCATGTAAAGAAACGTTTTCTACATATAGATGTGCTTTCTCAAATACCTAACAGAACTGAGCTTTTTCTTAAATATTATTTTTATCTTCTCTGTCCTCAAGGATACACCACTCCTATGTGCTTTCACTTTTTTTTCAACTGCTCCCCAAGTCAACAGAAGAATATAAGCAGTTCGTTTATTGGGAATTGGAGGAGTGACTCTCCCAGAGGGGGACCTTCGTCTAGAAGGGGCTTTGATTAGCTGGGACTCGGGGTGCTTTGATTAGTGCTGAGTAGTGGGGTTCGGCTTGGTTGTTATTTCTGGACCAGGTGCTGCGTTCATAGGAGTTTGTCATCACTTTCCCCACTAAAGCCCTCAGTGCCTGTTCAAAGCAGAAAGCAGCTCTTTGAAGCCCTAACACTTACCAATCTGCCCGAAGTTATCCATGAAGACACTAGTATTGGAATGAGGAGCACCAGTAAAAATCTGGAGAGTATAATGTGTTCTTTTTGATTGCTTTGTCTGCTTTAAATGCTTCATCGAACGTCTGGCAGTAGAACAGTGTGCACGAACTTGATTAAGTTCCAAATTAAGAAATTACAAGCCAGATAATAAAATAAGTGGATTGTGCTGGCCAATTCTAAGAGAGCATCAAAGTGCCTTGATAAATATCTTTCTCCCGATGAAATCGTCTCTGAAATCACGGCCAGGGGAATCTTTTTGCTCTGAGATTTTAACCGTTGTCCAGAACAATATTTGTTTAAGTAAATCCCTTTCAGGAATTTGCTAAAGGAGAAGGTCATTGAGCTCCGGACAGAGACTGCTGTATTTGCTGTCATCTGTGTGTTTGCCGCAGGGCTAAGGACATCCCTCTGCCACAAGGTCATTTTCTCCTAATGAACAAATAATTTTGTATTAAAGGGTGGGGGCTTTGCTATTGTTATTTGTGTGTTTTTAAACAAAAGCAGGGACTAAAGGCAAGAGAGAAAAGTCCAGCTTGGGTTCTACCCCGCAGAAATGACCGCCATTATCATTTGGTTTTAGGTGGCATTCAATTTTTTTTTTTAAAGCTAAGATCATACTGTATATAATGTTGCTTAGTCTTTTTTTCTCAACTTCAACATGTACTGCAGACAGCTTTAAAGTTAACAAAGAGAGACTCAATTCATGCTTTTTGATGCTCTAAGGATCCCATTTAATGAGCGGATCATAATGTATTTTATCAGTCATGTTCTGAGGGCTGTCTTGGCTGTTTGTAGGGTGTTGCTATGAAACACAATGTTTCGGTAACATCTTTAAACATATACCTTTATATGCTGGAGGATAAGCATTCCTCTCCTCTTTGCTGTTCTAAAAAAGTGACATTTCTTCATTACTTTCTGAGCATCTTCCCAGGACTTCTGGCCCTTTGTAGTTCTACTTTCATAAACTGTTTATTATTGTTTTCTGCTAATTAACAACTTCTTTGTTAGATTTCTATAAACCTTTTACTTATTCTCATTTAGTGGTGGGGTAGGGGAAGCCTGGTTCACCTAGCTCTGCACACTGGAGGTTCCTAATCATGATGGGACATTAGAATCTGTTTCCTAGGGATCTTTAAAAACTACTGGAGATACTTCTGGTCAAGATGGAGACGTAGGTAAACATGGGTCACCTCCTCACACAACCACAGCAAAAATTACAGCTAGATCACAAAACAAACATCTCCCAGAATCATCAGAAAATTAAGATATATGGAAGTCCAACAACCAAGGATTTAAAGAAGCCACATTCATCCCGATGGGTAGGAAAGGCAGAGACGTGGAGAGGTGCACAGAGGCACAGAGATGTAGAATGGGTGATCCACACCCAAATGTGGTGGGCAAAAATTGGGAGGGATACCTTGGGAGTCAGGGATGCCAGCCTCTCACCACACCACCCAGCCCGGGGGTCCAGCTCCAGGAAGATAAGTCCCCGTAACTTCTGGTTCTAAAAACTAGTGGGGATTGGGGAAGCGGAAGAAACTGCAGGATTCTCAGGAGTCTCCTCTTAAAGGGCCCGCGATGGACTTAGGACTTATACAGACTCACTCCCTCTGGGCTTCAGTGCCAGGGCAACAGCTAGAAGGGCACCAGGGACATACAGGTAGAAAGTGAAGTGAGAGGCATCAGGGAGAATTCCAGGAGACATCTTTCCCCCAGACAAAACTCCAGAAGCCAGGCATACGTACTGTCCCTTCTCACAGCCCTCCCCCACACAGAGCCACACAGCGGTGACTCGGGTTGCCCTGCCCTGGCTATTACCTAAGGCTCCGCCCCATCCAACTCACTGGTGTGCTTTTCCACAATAGGCCACGCTACTAAGACAGGGAGTCAAAGCAGCTCAACCTAATACCCAGAAACAAACACAGGGAGGCTGCCAAAATGAGGAGACAAAGAAACATGGCCCAAATGAAAGAACAGAATAAAACTCCAGAAAAAGAACTAAACAAAGTGGAGATAAGCAATCTCCCAGACTATCAGATGCAGAATTGAACACGCTACTTATTAGGATGCTCAAAGAACTATTGGGCACTTCAACAGTGTAAAAAAGACCCAAGCAGGAATGAAGATTACACTATTTGAAATCAAGAAAACAGTGGAGGGGATGAAGCCAAGAATCAAATTAATGATTTGGAACATAGGGAAGAAAAAAACATTGAATAAGAACAGCAAGAAGAAAAAAGAATTCAAAAAATAGGCCAAGGAGCCTCTAGGACATCGTCAAAAGTACCAACATTCGAATCATAGGGAAGAGAAAGAGCAAGAAATTGAAAACTTACTTAAAAAAATAATGAAAGAAAACTTCCCTAATTTGGTGAAGGAAGTAGACATGCAAGTCCTAAGAGGACCACACCAAGACATATCATAATTAAAATGCCAAAGGTTAAAGATAAAGAAGGAAGCTTAAAAGCAGCAAGAGAAAAGCAGAGTTACCTACAAAGGAGTGCCCATAAGGCTGTCAGTTGGCTTGTCAAAAGAAACCTTGCAGGCAAGAAGGGGCTGGCAAGAAGTATTCGAAGTGATGAAAGGCAAGGACCTACATCCAAGATTACTCTATCCAGAAAGCTATCATTTAGAATGGAAGGGGAGATAAAGTGCTTCCTGCATAAGGTCAAGTTCAAGGAGTTCATCATCACCAAGCCCTTATTATATGAAATGTTAAAGGGACTTATCTAAGAAAAAGAAGATCGAAACTATGAACATTAATATGGTAATAAACTCACAACTATCAACTGAATTTAAAAAAAAACTAAGCAAACAAGCAGAACAGAAACAGAATCATAGATGTGGAGATCATTTGGAGGGTTATCAGTTGGGAGAGGGAAGTAGGAGAATGGGGGAAAAGGTGCAGGGAATGAGAAGCATAAATGGTAGGTACAAAGTAGACAGGGTGATGTTAAGAAAAGTATAGGAAATGGAGAAGCCAAAGAACTTATGTATGTGACCCATGGACATGAAGTAAGGGGTGGCATTGCTGAGGGAATGGGGATTAGTAGGTGTAGGGGGGCAAAGGAGAAAAAATTGGACCAACTGCAATAGTATAATCAATAAAATATGTTTTAGAAAAACTACTGGAGCCTGGCTCCTGATCCCAGACATTGACTTAACTGGCATGCGGTGGTGCCATTGCTGTGGTCACACAGCTGCGAAGTGTCACACTCACATCCCAGATCCAAGTGGGATGGTTTGGAGGTGTCCCGGGGGAGTGGGCTAAGGCAGCAGGTAATGAAGAGTTGGGGCCACCCTCTGCAAACACGCTTCTACTATGCTCAGTCCAGTGCTCCCCTTCTCTGGGCCTGCAGGAAGTCAGCTTGGCTGGCAGAAAGTGGCCCTTAAGAATTTGTCAGTCACTTGCCTCAGCTGATTGAGATCATACTCACCTTCCCCTTCCCCCAACCTCATGGCTCCCCCCTGCCCCCCACGCCCCACCAAGCTTCAAGCCTTCTGGCTCCTCATTAAGCCCTCCTCCACTACCCCTCTGCATTGTGCAAGGGGCCCAGGGGGCCACCCTTCCCTTGGAGGCATTGGTGTGGTCCTTAGAAATGGCAGCCTGCATTTGGAGAATGTCACATGCAGAGCTAAGTCTGGTGACCCCTGATGTAAGGTCTGCATCCCTGAGTTGTGTACCTCTCACAGCTCTTTGCTGTTCTGATTCCAAAACTCCCTCGCCCAGGAGGAGGCCCTGATTGGCCAGTCGTTAGACAAGCACTGGAATCTGTGTTTATGGAAGCTCCCCAAGTGCACTGCCGTCAGCACATCTGGGTCTCACTGGCTCCGGCACCCGCACTTCCCCTGTGTTACCCGGGACAGTGGCTGATCCTCCAGGCAAGGCCCACCAGACTCAGATTAGGATGCGGAGGGGCAGGAAGTGAGTGGTGAGCGTGGACTAAGGCTTTGCAGATCTCTGGCAGACACTGTTGTCTGCTTTGGCTAGGGAGGGAATGGGGATGCAAATGATAAATGGCCTATAAAGCTGTAAAGAACAACATGGTGTGTGCTGGCTTATAAATGTGGAACTCACACAAGCCAGTGAGTTCTGCGGATAAAGCGAGAGGAGGTGCTTGTGTTTGTTTCTGTGGGCAGGCCCACGTCTGTGGACCTAATAGAAATTGGTATTGGGTCTTAAATGGGTCTCCCTCTTCCAGAATCTTCCCTTCCAGGCTTTTTATATTACTGTTGACACTTCTTCCCTGGCGTCTTGCATGGAGTGCAATTCCCCTGGGCGACACTTGCTCTAACTGGGTGCTGGTGCCTGGGGTCCTCGAGGAGGTTATTCACTGCCATTCTGTGTTAGCTCGAGCCCGATGTGAGACTCTGGCGTGCATGGCTGCGGAAATGCTGGACTGAAGAGCGCTGCAGGCCGATGGAGGTGCCGGAACACTCACTGGGTGTTATGCGTGCAGACCCCTCGGAGCTGCTCCTCACACCAGAAACCTCGGGCTGCTCCACTTTGGTTGCCAAGGACCCCTTTGCCTAGACCCAGAGCAGGTCCCTTCGGTTCCCTTTCCCTAGGTGATTCTAGTTGTGACCTTCAAGATCAGATAGGAAGAAAACTGAGAAGGACCGTTCCCAAGGGGGCATACTAGGGACTGAAGAGCCGAGCCTGTGCGAGCTGCCTGTTGCATTGATTCCATCTGTGTTGGGGCGACTCCTCTCTGGGTGGCAGCTCATCCCAGAAACCACCCAGGAGGGGAGCTGGTCTGAAAACCAAATGGGAAGGACTGTGTTATACCACAGCCAGGACCTTTCAGTCTGTGCGAAACGTGATGGGAGCCGCCTCATCTGGCTGTGACCAGCGGGGCCTGTGGTCAGGACATCTGTCACCCTCACCAGATGAGCAGTGAAGGGGGATGAGGGAGCCTTGTGCTCCTTCCAGAGGTTGGACGGTGCCTTGACAAGTGTTACAACTGACCTAAACCCTCCTGGACGGAGATCAAGGGAGACGTCACCTTCTTTGTAGTGCGCTGTACAGAGACCAGCGTCTCTGTTGCACTGTATTCCAACGTGCTCCCTGTCCAGTGTAGCTGTGACGCGTGGCATTATCCTGCACATTTAGAACTGCGTTTGGCACCAGGTTCTTCAGTCCTGTCGCTAAAATTGCAGCCCTAATTCCCTTTCCTCCTTTTTATTTCCCCCCTAGTTTGAGGACTATATCAGTATTTTCCTTTGGGAAACGCGAGAGCATTACCTAAGAACCTTGAAATGATTTTCCAGGAACTCAGGTGCTGCTCATTTGGAAGATGCTTAAAGCAGTGTCTAGCCTTCTCCCTTGTCTGTGGACAGATCTATCCCGCTGAAAGGAGGAACCAAAATGCTTATTTGCCCATCTCATGTAGTTAATCTCCCTAACAGGCTTGTGGATTTATGCAAGAAGAGTGGTAGAATATAAAAGGTCATTAATCACCCTGGCATCATGATCTCATGTTGTTATGAAGTAAATACACTTACTAAATGGATCCAGATGCTATCAAATACGTGTCCAATAAAGATTATTTTCTCTCCTTGGCCCAGGCAATAAGCACACAAGGCTTGTTCGTAACACCTCCCCTCCATCAATGGCCAGTGGCCCTACACATGTTCTTTACATCTCTTTCCGCAGCCACTCTGTTGTGATGAAAGGTGGGCAAGTGCTTTCTGATAAGAATTTGGGGGAGAACCCTAAGGAGAGAGGAGACTTTGCCCCGTGACCCAGAGCCAGTGGATGACAGAGAAATGAGAATCACATGGCAAATCATGTACCAACTTGGGACAAAACATTTTTCTCTATTAATCTTCTTGCCTAATGCGTCGAAGTACCCATTGCAACCGAAGACATTACCAGTCCCCAGAGGGCATGCCTGAGTCTTAGAGAATCCCCTGCAATCTGCCATGTAAAGATGGAATGATAGAAAGATGGAGACATTAAATTACCATCAACACAAGGTTCTCGATGTGGGTGGGCCGTCTCCCTAAAACCACGCACAGGAGTTGGCTGCAGGGCTGGGAGCAGGG
Organism: Macrotus californicus; assembly: GCA_007922815.1. Lineage (NCBI taxonomy): Eukaryota > Metazoa > Chordata > Mammalia > Chiroptera > Phyllostomidae > Macrotus > Macrotus californicus. The sequence continues at coordinate 59,907 of VMDR010001474.1, read as the reverse complement.
GGGCCGCTGGGAGAGAGGACGGAGCTCACAGCGAGTTGAGGGTGATGAGCGTGGGTTTGGAACCAGATACCTACAGGTCTGATCTCGCAACCTTCAAAGTTACTCTTCCTCTCTGAGTTGCTGGGAGGATTGATGAAGTTATAAACATCCCAGTACCTCAAATGCACCTAAGATGTGGTAGCTTTTACAACCCTCATTAACAAGATTATCACAGATGGAGAATGAGGTCCACGAGAAGGAGGTGAGTAAAGAAGAAGCTCTTTACTCCAGTAGCAAAGTGGGGCTCGTCCTGCTGGGAAAGGCCTCTCTTGGCAACCAGTTTCAGATCTGTCCTTCTGCAGCTCCCAGTCACTGTCCTCCCAAGCGTCCCAGGCTCTCTGGGTCCTGGAGTTGGACAGGTCAGCCCTCACCACCCGCACTGGCCCTGTGGCCAACACACACGCCTTTCCGTTACACTGAGGAAGAGGGAAGATGCCAACTTTGCCCCCCAAATGTGTAAGAGCTGGAAGGCTTAGAGATAAGGAGGAAGAGGGAGGGAATTAGGTACTTATTGGTGCCTTCTCCATGGCCAGACCCTTGCTACGTAAGTCAAAGATTTTATCTCATTTTGTCCTTATAATGACCCTGAGGAGCATAGTCATCCAAGGAAGCCGAGGAGACACCCAGTTTATCTTTCTGAAAAGTCCGTGCCCGTTCCAGTGTACCTTTGTGCTTCTCGGATATCTCTCTTACAAAGTGAAGGTAAACAGAGCGGCACTCACACAAGAGCGTTTGCAGGGGAAGAGTTCTGAAACACGCATGCCTGTGTTTTGCTGGGTGTGGGTTTCAGTTTCACTGGATGCACAGTATTTCTCAGTCTGCTGTCTGAGGGGGAGGGAAGCAGGCCTCCGAAATCCCGCTTGAACAGGAATTCTGCGGTCAGAGAGAGGTGGGAGCGCCGCGTGTGATACTCCTGTCCAGAAGACTCACAGTGCACATCAGCATGCTCAAGGCTCTGAGAAGGCCCTGCATTAAAAACAAGAACTATTTCAGATTGCTTAACCCAGTGTCTTCCAAACGTACTGCAGATCTCTGCACGGTACGAGAAACCTGTGCTAATACCCCGCTGCGCTTCCTCACAGATCATTCTTCGGAAATATCAGTCTGAAGTACACGCACGCATTTCTCAGATTTCCAATTTGGCATCATTTTCAAGTCTGGAAGGGTATTCAGACGCCGTCCCAGAGATTCCGCCCGTACGCTTTTCCCAGGTCCTGCTCTGCGCCCCCCTCACAGCCATTTTTCCTCCAGGCTTTGGGGCAACTTGCCGCCTTTGCTTCTTGGGGACTCTCTGGGATTCTGATCTGTAAGGGTTGCTCTTCTCAGCTGGGACCCCTTTTCACTAGTGTGCGTGTGTGTGTGTTTAAAGGTTTATTTAGAGAGAGGGGAGGGGAGGGAGAAAGAAAGGGACAGAGACACTGATGTGGCCTCCTGTGCATACCCAACTGGGGACCTGGCCCACAACCCAGCCATGTGCCCCAACTGGGAATCAAACCGGTGACCTTTCGGTTTGCAGGCAGGCACTCAGTCCACTGAGCCACACCAGCCAGGGCACTGGTGTGTCGTTAAGGCTGGCTGAGTAAATGTGCTCGGGCCTCCCACTTGGTGTGTTAGGTAGCCGTCTTGCCTTAGGTATAGCCGTGACCATGAGGATCTGTGTCAGTTTCCACCTTTCCTACATACGACTTAGTATTATACTAAGTTTCTACACCTGCATGGTTTATTTGCATATTAAGTACATTGGATGTGCCAGCATCCTGAACCTTTAAGACTAAGTGCGTCAGAGGTCCCCAAGGCCACCCTCAGGCTTGAGGATTTGGCATTGCAGGACTCCGGAAAGCTGTTATACTCACAGTTCTGATTTATTACAGGGAGAGGTTATAGGTAAGGTTAGCAAAGGGAGCAGGTGCATGGGGTGAAGTCCAGGAGAAATCAGGAACAAGAATCCAGGTAGGCCTTTCAGTAGAGTGGTGCAGGGATGCACTTAATTATCTCAGCAGTAAAGTCACAACTTGCGTGAAGTGTCGCTGATCGGGGCAGCTCTCCTGAGCCTCAGTGTGCGGGGTTTTTATCGCGGCCGGTCGTGTCGGCATTCAGCACCTGCATGACTGACCTCAGCCACTCAGGCTCCGGCACCTGCCCACTCCCCCACTTCTGGGCAAAAATAGGTATTTGCCCCAAATCGCACTGCAGGGACAAGCTCAGGTGGTCACATTGGCATAGCACATCAAGACCTCCAGCATACTTCCACACGCTTATCAGGGCGTTCTTCCTGGGGCTTGAAGATTATCTTCTAGCCGCCCGGCCAGGGGCCTGGCCTTAAGACCGGCCTTTCTTTGTCATGTGCAGGGTTTGGACATCGCAGGCCTGCTGAGCTAGCCCCCTTTCAACCTGCCTACCTACTGAAGTTTTAATTGCTCTTGTAAATTGCTACTTTCTTAGAATTACTGAATTCAAGTCAAATGACAGGTACTTCACTTGATATCTTTTCCCCTAACTGAATGCTTTTTGAAATATGATAAGATAATTTGAAAGGTCAAGGTAACTCTATCTCTTTCCTTTCTCTTTATCTTATCTTATTTATTTTTTACTGAGATAAAGTTCACCATTTTAACCAGTATACAATATTACAGTTTTTAGTATTTTGCAATATTTTGTAACTACTACCACTACCTAATTCCAGAACATTTCTATCTACCCCCCCAAAACTCCTTATCTCTCATTTACCCCCTCTTTCTATCCCTTGCAATCATATATCTACCTTCTTTCCCTGTAGACTTACCTATTCTGGACATTTCCTATAAATAGAATCATGGGTTTTTTATGACTGGCTTCCTTCACTTAGCACAATATTTTCTAGTTTCATTCCTGTTGGTTGCATGAATCAGCTCTTCATTTCTTTTTCCCAAAGAATATTCCATTGTGTGGGCATACCACATTTTGTCCATTCCTCTGTTGGCAAACATTTGGATTGGTTCCACTTTTTAACTATTATGAACAATATTGCTGTGAACATTCGTGTGTAAGTTTTTATGTGAACTTAGTTTCTCAGTTCTTTTGGGAATATATCTAGAAGTGGAATTGCTGGGTCACATGACAGCTCTATGATTACCTTTTTGAGGAGCTTCCAAACTGCATTCTGCAGCAAGTGAGACATTTTACATCCCCACCAGCAGCATATGAGGGTTCTGATTTCTCCACGTCCTTGCCAACACTTGTTACTGTTCATCTTTTTTATTTTAGCCATCGTAATGGGTGGAGGGGTAAAGTGGTATCTTGTGATTTTTTTTTGCTTTTCTTTAATAAGTAATGGTGTCAAGCATCTTTTCCTATACTTACTGACAATTTATATGTCTTCTTTGGAGAAATGTCTATTCAAATTTTTGCCCATGAAAAGTTTTTGTGGTTTGTCTTTTTATTGTTAGGTTTAAGAATTATTGATATATTCTAGAAACTTATCAGTTATGCACTTTACAAATATTTTCTCTTATTTTGTGGGTTGCCTTTTCACTTTCTTTATGCTATCTTTTGAAGCACAGAAGTTTTTATTTTGATAAGTCCAATTTACCTATATTCTTCTTTTGCTTCATGTGCATTTGGTGTCATATTTAAGAGATCATTGCCTAATACAAGGGCATGAAGATTTACACGCATCTTTCCTTCTAAGACTTTTATAATTTTAGTTTCACACATAGGTCTTTGATCCATTTCGAGTTGACATTGGTAAATGGTAGCAGGAAGGGGTTGAACTTCATTCTTTGGCATGTGGGCATCCAGCACGCCCATCACTGTTTGTTAAAGAAACTCTTTTTCCCCAGTGAACGATCTTGGCCACTTGGTTGGCAGTCAGTCAACCACAGGTGTCTGGATGCATTTCTCGTTTGTCTCTTAACAAAAAGACAAGGTGTGAGCATGAACGGTGACGTGCAGGCCCCATGGCACTGCCAGGGCAGGCGACCCAGACCAGCTTTGCTCTCATCATGCTGCACGTGCTCAAACGGACACCCAGCTGTGGTGGCTCCTCTGCAGCTTGTCTTCACCCTGAAAATACCTGCTGTTCCCGCAACTCCTGAAATGCCATGGTCAACAGCTCGGGGGTGGGGGGAGGGGGGCTTTATCTGGTAGGCCAGCATCACTGCCATGCAGGGCAGCGGTTTTCACACAGAGGGCCTCTGAGCCCTGACCTTTAACCCTAATAGTTCTACTCTAAGAGTTCTGTGTGTCTATCTGTCTATCTGGCAGGATTTAACTTCAGAAACCCAACACAGACTTTATGGCTCTCTTTTACCATGAGATTGGGAGACATTCTTTAGAAACAAGTTATCGCCGAGTTAAAAGGATACCTAGAACATTATGTCATTCTCTCCACCACAGAGTGCCAACTCTACCTTGCCTGTTCCATCAGCTTAGATTTATTTAGTCCAGTGCTACGTGGCGGACACCCAAAATAAAGGGACTTAAAGAAGATAGAAGTTGATTTCTCCCTTACTTTAAAAGTTCAGTGGAAGATTATCCAAAACTGGAGTAGGGCTCTGCCCTACAAGACCTGAGGACCCAGAACTTTCCAACTCGTCCCCCTTCCACTTTCAGGTTTGGTCCTGGATAGAAAAACTCACCCTTGCTCCCGCGTGTCTTGTACACTCTCACGCTACTGCCACACACAATAGTCCTGGCGTCAGATGTGGGGGATTCCCCCCACCGAGCAATTCTCTGCAACACCAGCTGACACTGTCTCAATTCCAACACTGTCTACCTAGAGACAGTGTCAGACACCAGAGATTAAAGGCTCAGTCTCACAAGACGTCCCCAACCACCTCAGACACTAATGACAAGTCCAGGTTACATGGGCTTCTGACTGGTAAGGTATACAAGGGGAAACCCCCAAGAATCTGCAATTATCTTCCGGAGGGCAGGCCCCTTGTAGTACAGGCTTCCCCGACTAGGTGAGTGTTCTAGGAGCCCATCTGTGTCAGTGCACCAGCCGGCCTTGTTGTGAGAGGCTGCATTGAGCTTCAGTGAAATTTTTGAAGACTCTTCATCTTGTCTGCCCATTTCATGGTGGGCGATTTAGGAGCGCACCTTCACACGCTGCTCTGAGTATTCAGTTTTTGACCAAAAATGGCATGATCCCTGTGCCCAACCTTCCTTATCTCATCCTGAGTGACTTTCTTTTGTTTCTCCGGATGGAAAAAGTCCTCGAAGGGAAATGTTTTGCCGATGTGGAAGAGATGAAACAAAATTGGCAGAAGCACTAAACAGCATCAAACTCTGAGCAGTGGAAAAAACATCTCGATAAGTGCACTGCATCAAATGGACAGCACTTTGAAGGTGACTGAAGTTTAAACACATAAGAATAAAGTACACAAATTTTTATAAATCAATTCTGTCTTTTGAGGGGCCTCCCTCATAAATCAGTGGTCCCCATGGTCCTCTCTTTGGGTCCAATTAATTTGCTAGGATGGCTCACAGAACTCAGAGAAACAGTTTACTTACTGTTTACCAGTTTATTAAGCCGGCGATCCCCAACCTTTTTGGCACCAGGGACCGGTTTTGTGGAAGACAATTTTTCCACGGACCAAGGAGGGATGGTTTCGGGATGATTTAAGTGCATTACATTTATTGTGCACTTTATTTATATTATTATTACATTGTAATTATATATAGTGAAATAATATACAACTCCCCATAATGCAGAATCAGGGGGAGCCCTGACCTTGACCTTGTTTTCCTGCAACTAGATGGTCCCATCTGGGGGCAGTCAGAGACAGTGACACCTGAAGCATGTTGCTTATGTCCGATCTGCTCCATAATCTCACCCTGGTTGCAATTATTGCAGAAAACCTGCTTCACAAAGAGAGGGTGTTGGAAAAGGAAGCAGGCTTTCCAGTGCTTTTGTGGCAATCTCAGGATATTCCGCCTTGACTTCAACCCAGAACGTGTGGAGATTTGAAGTTGTCTCAGACATACTTTTAAGGCCACCATCATTTATGATCTCAAGCAGTGGATCCTCTTCTGGCACGGACAAAGTGGATTCACCTGGTTTTTCACAAACGGGCTGTGGACCCAGTCCTCCCCAGTCTGGGGGTCTTTTGTGGTTGGGCAGTAATGCTCAACCCCTTTTGAAAGCTGAGACAGGGGATCCAGCTGGGAGAAAGCAGACCCAGCGTCAGTCTCTTTCAAGATCTCTGCGAAGGCTTGAAACATCAAAAATCCCAACGTTCACTCATGGCTCCCGTTATTACAGTTTGGCTTTGGATGCAGCCACTTCATCTGCGAGCTTGAACACCATTGATCTCCCCCGAAGTGACAGATTGTGTTCATTGAATATGTCACACAAATAAGCAAGTTTTGTGACCCATTCTGTGTCACTGAAATGTGCTGCCAGTAGTGACTGTTTTTTAAAAGAGATCTCTGGAGCGGTTCTCGTAACTCAGAAACTCTGGCCAGTGGCCTACCTCTAGAAAGCCACCTCACTTCTGAGTATAGGAGAGGTCATGTGCACTCTGCCTCCATCTCCTCACAGAGCTGTGTGGACAGGTATGAGCTAAGGGCATGTACATTAATGTGGTTGATAATTTTAATCACATCCTGCAAAATGTTGTTAAGTTCAGGTGACACTTTTTGGCTAGCCAGCATTTCTCTGTGGGTGACACAGCACCTAGACTCACATTCAGAAGCGGCCTCTTTGACCCGAGTAGTGAACCAGAATGCTGTCTGCTCACAGCAGCCGCCCCGTCCGTGCGTGTATCGACGCAAAATGACCAATTCTGTTTTCCTGATAGGCAGTCACTCAGAGACACTGGAGTAGTTCTGCAGCTGTGGTGCCATCTGGCAACAGAAGTGCACGCAACACATCCTCACGCACATCTGAAAAACATCTCACACAAGAACGAGCGTTGTTGCCTTGTTGTCGGCATCGGCAGCCTGGTCAACCTGGATCGCGTGCCTCATTAACCCTCTGTGACAGTTGTGCCTCAGTACCCTCTGCTGTTTCATCCATTCGTCTAGCTATGGTGCTGTCTGAAAGAGGAACATGTGCCACGTTTTGAACTGCAGCCTTTCCTAAAAGTTCACGACGAGTGTCCTTAGCAGCAGACAGGATCAACTCTTCATCAGCAGTAGAGGGCTTCTCAGCTTCAGCGATGTGCTTAGCCACTTAGAATGACGCTCTCAGTGCAGACGCATTTTCCGAAGTGGTGGCCTTCAACAACTGCTTCTACTCTTCGTGCTCACTTTTGTTTCTTTTGAAAAACTCCAAAGGCTTGTCTTTGAATGCAGGGTGCTTGGTCCCCATGTGGTGAAGCAGTCCCTTTGAGGGTTTTATGGCTTCGTGGGATAGCCGGTCACCACGTACTATACAAAGCGGGCTTGGAGGACGTGAATCACCTGTTGCAGTGAACCCACAATCTAAGTGGGGCTCTTGGTATTTTCTTTTAAGTGCAGCTTTCTTTTTGTTGGCAGCCTTAGAGTCTTCTGCTGTCTCATCACTGGGGCTTGCCCCCTTTTCCAAGAAGCTCCGCAGTGACATCTGCTTCTCACTCACTTTGCCTAGGGTTAGCTGTGGGCTCACCAGAACTGTGACTGAGACTAGTGTGCAGAGCGGGGAAGAGGCGCAGGTGGAAGTGGTACATGAAATCGTGGGCGGGCCGTGCGTGGACTGAAAGAAGTGTGGGATTCTGATCCCACCAGATGCAGCTGTACAACTGCAGTCAACTAACTTGTCTACACGGCCTGCCACCAGACGCAGCCTGACTGTCACTGGCCACTCCCTGACAGGGCTTTGCTGTGAGTCTGCAGGCCGCTGGTTTATGATGGTGTCTGTGCAGTCACACCTCTCTGCTGACGATGATCTGCATTTGCAGCCCCTCCCCAGCGCCAGCATCACTGCCTCAGACCGCTGGGCATTGGATTCCCTAAAGGAGCGCAGATCCCTCGCATGCGCAGTTCACAGTAGGGTTCCTGCTCCTGTGAGAATCTGACGCCGCTGCTGATCTGACAAGACGCGGAGCTCAGGTGGTAATGCAGGCGGTGGTGGGGAGCGGCTGCAGATGCAGATGAAGCTTTGCTTGCTCATCCACCGCTCACCTCCTACAGGCCACAGACTGGCACTGGTCCGAAGCCCAGGGCTCAGGGACCCCTGTGTTAAGGGTTACAATAAAGGATACAGATGAAGAGACACGTGGGTTGAGTTTGGGGAGGGTCCCACATACGGGAGCTCCTGTCTCTGTGGAGTTGGGGTGCATCACCCTCTAGGTAGGCATCACCCTCTAGGTAGGCACTTGAAGCTCCCCAAATGCCCTGCTGTTGGGATTTTATGGAGGCTTCCTCACGTACACATGGGTTTTTAGCTCCATTTCCAGTCCCTCTCCCTTCTGTAGAAAAGGGAGGTTGGAGCCAAAAGCTCCAAGCCTCTAATGAAGGTGTCGTCTTTCTGGTGACCAGTCCCATCCAGGAGCCATGGAGATCCCACAGAGTTGCCCCATTAGGACAAAAGGCACTCCTGTCACCCAGGAATTTCCAAGGAACCCTGTGTCAGGAACCAGAGTTAAAGACCAAATACCGGAACAAAAGATGCTCCTAGTGTTTTTAACTTTTTTTTTAATGTTTGATTTTAGTGAGAGGGGAAGGGAGGGAGGAGAAGGAGAGAGACATCAATCGACTGCCTTCTGTACGTACCCCGACTGGAAACCGAACCTGCAGCCCAGGCATGTGCCCTGACGGTGAATCAAATTGGTGACCTTTCAGTTCTCAGGACGATGCCCAACCAGCTGAGCCACACGGGCTGGGGATCCTATCACTGTGGAAATTACACTTTTATCACTTAGGGAATTACAATCCCAGGCTCTCTGCTGGAAACTGGGGTCAAAGACTAATAACAAAACAAAAGATTCTCCTAGTATCTCTATTTACAAGGGTTTTAGGAGCCCTGTGTCAGAAGCCTGGGGTTAGAAAGCAACAGATATATTTCTTATTATTTCATGTCCTAATTTTTAGATCCCAAGGGGCAGTCAGAACCCCAGCCGTCATATTTCAGTTCCAGGCGACAGGATATTGAAGAAGGGTGATGAGCAAAGGGCACAGACCTGCTTTTTGCCAAAGTAGGTTTCCAAGAAATTATATAACATTTCACTTACATGCCATTGGCCAGAAATGTCTCTGTGGATGTATCCACAGAAATGTATCTATCTTCCTTCTAGGAAGGCCCAGAAATGTAATTTTGGGAGGGGGCAGCTATACACTCAGCTAAAAATGCTATTATTATGGAAGATCATGGGTTTTGGAAGACATCAGACATTCTCTGGCACACCCATTGTTTGAATAGTTCCTAGAATCCAGCCTCTTCCAAGAAATTGTTTGAACTAATTATTGAAGTGCTGTGCTCCTGACGACTCTTGGTCTGATCCAGGATTTTCTGATTTGCTTTCTATCTGGCCACTTAGCATTGCTTTCTGCCTCCACACACCTTTTTCTAGACTTATAAATGGTGAACCTCACATCATACATTGATGTCATTTTTCCCCTTTATACATATAAGCACATAATAAAATCCATTTCCATCTCAGTAAATAGCACCCTGTTCACCCAGTTGCTCAAGCCAAATGCTTCAGAGTTGGCCTTAAGTCGGACCTTTCTCTCGCGGCTCCTGTTCGATCCATGAGCAAGCCTGGTCACTTCCACCCCTTGTGTGTACCCGGTGCCTGGCCTCTCCTCTCCACCTCCAAGCCACCGCCCCTGTGCACACCGCTATTAGCTCGTGTTGGGGCTGCGGCAGGTGCCTCCCCAAGTGGCCTCTCCCTTTCACTTCTGCCATCCCTCTCTGCAGCCCATCGCCCTGCTTCAGCCCTCCATGGTCGTCTTCTTGTGTTTCTCTTTCAACTCCAGCCCCACGGACTTTCTCTCTGCATTCTCCCGGCAGGGCCTTTGCACTTGCTGTTCTGTGTCTTGAATGGTCTGACCCCCAGATCTTCCTGTGTTCCTGTCCTTGTCATTCAGGTCTCACTCTAAATGTCACTTCCTCTGAGAGGCCTTCAGAACTATGATACTCCAGCACCCCCTTTCACGTTACCTTCCTTATTTTCTTCATAGTGCATGTTATTGAGTTGGCCAAAAAGTCTGTTTGGTTTTTTCTGTAAAATAAAAGACACATTTTTCATTTTTACCAATAAATTTACTGATTTGGGTATTTTGAGTATGTCAGCTATCTCCTGTGTGGGATAACGTTGATTGTTCTCAGTAAATATCTGGATTTGATCGCTGTCAACTTCCACTGGTCCACCCCACCGTGGAACATCGTACAGCGAGAAATCTCCAGCATGAAACTTCACAAACCCCTTTTGACACGTTCGATCAGTCACAGCACTTTCTCCACACACTGCACAAACCTTTTTTTGCATTTCAGTTGTTTTTACCTTTCTTGAAATAATAAAGCGTAATACACCAAAAATGTTGCATATTTTCTTCCATCTTCAATATTAAAATGGCTGCACAAAAATTCACCAATATTGGTGCTTTTTTAAATGCACGCTGATAGGACAGCTGTCACAATACAATCTAACAAAATCGTCTCGAACACAGTTAAAGACAACTAAGCACTTCTGGAGCCATCGCACAGAAAACAAACTAAACGCAGTTTTTGGCCAGCCCAGTGCTACCTCAGATTTGTGGCCCAGGTTTACCTCTTTCCTGGAACGAGAGTGCGCCGTGACAGCGGTTCCCTGCCTATCTTATCCACTGCCACGTCTCCACGTGATAGGACAGAGCTTGGCACAAGACTGCGCTCAATGAATATTCATTGATTCATGAGTAGATGTATGATAAAGTTATTTTTAATATGTGGATAACTTCAAGCTTTAAAAATACTGTCTTGCTGAGAGGAGAGAGTTTGCCTTTTGGAGAAGAATGTCTCAGGAGAACCATGCCATTCCGTGCTCCTCCTTTTACCGTGCTTACCTCTGCCCCTGAGCAGCTGACCTCCTGGCAGTGGCTGGAGGTCCGTACAGTCCCTCTCCGTGTCAGCTCAGTAGTGCCAGCCCCAGCTCTCGGTGGCTTTCACGCCGTTGCTGGCATCACATTTCCAAGTGACCGTCTCTGTGACTGGATTCTCTCTACTAGAACATATAGTCGGAAAACACCCGGCACAGTCTTCTAACAAAAGCAAATTAAAGCCAACAGGAACTTGGCTCTAGTGTGCCAACACCAATGACTAGGCGTGTGGAGGTTTTTACTGGGAGATTCTTCCGTCCGCAGGGGCTTTGAAGGCAGACGCCTCGGAAGTCCTGTGCCTGTGGGCCGTCTTTAGAGAACAGCGACCCTAACGATGCTTCTGCGTGAATTAGAAAGGATAATTTTGGTCATGTGATAGTAGCTCTTTTTAAAGGTTTGATAATAGCCACAGTTGATTGAGAAGCAGATTGTATTATACCTTGATTTTTTTTCTTTTGTTTGATTTAGGCTGGAACTGCTTATATTATCTCAAAACTTAGACTTGGTAATACTGATTTTGATCAGTTACTACCATAAAATATTCTATTTTTATTTTTTTTCTAAAACACCCAAGTGGTCGTGTTCACCTCAGCTTCAGATAAGACTGTGCTTACAAATGGTAAGTAGGGTCATATTATTCGTACCACAAGGCTGTGAGCAAAGCGGTGTGAACTGAGCATAATTTTAGTTTTTCTCTTAAGACTCAGTTGTCATAGATATTTATTGGATAGTCCATCTGTCCTCCACTGACTTGTCAAATTGCCTCTGTCATACACACATTTGTTTAAAATAACCTTTTTTAAACTCCGTAGGAACAACACTAAGCCAATACCTATTGGTTGTTATCCATGTGAAGAATTAAGCCAAATTTGGGAACTTCCATTTGGACAAAAATTTAAATATTGCTGGGAGAAATGCCCCTGTAGGATCCCTGCCAGAGGAACAAAATGTAATTAGTCACTTAATCTGTGACTGAGTATTGGACAGGATAGGCTCACCGCTGTGGCCAACAACCCCCAGATCTCGGTGGCTTGACGCAGTCAGGATGTATTTCTCACATCGCAGAGCAGCGTGAGGAGGTGGGGTGGGGGGTGGTGCTGTGATCCATGGAATCATCAGGGACTTTAGCTCTTTCCCCCTATGGATCCTCTATCCCTTTGGGCCTTGTGCACCTGTAGCGGGCTCTCTGCCGTACGGCTGTGTATGAGGGGAGAGACAAAGCATATAGGATTTTGTGGGAGGCTTAATCTGCCAGGTCTGGAGATACCGTATATCACTTCTACCCACACTCCATTGGCTAGAACCAGTCAAGTCACAGAGCTGCCCCTGACTGCAGGAGATCCGGGGAAATGTAGTCTAGCTCGGTGTTCGGAAGGAGAAATGGAGAAGGCGAACAACAGGTAAACGTAGGGGTTCCTTCGGTCAGACCCGGGAGTGATTCACGGTGAGAGCAGGACCGCGTTTGCTGCGCTCCTGCTGTCTCCCCAGCACCTAGCACAGTGCCTAGCCATGGTGAGTGTTCACTGAAAATGGAAAGAAAGTGGGTGCAAAAGAAGAAGGGGGAAAGGAAGAGGGGGAGGGAGGCAAGGTGAAGGGGAGGAGGGAAGAGGAAGGACTGATAGGAGAGTGAAGAAATGAACAGCCAAGGCCAAGGCGTTACTGAGGCGATTGTCCCTGACTTTTGTGGTTTCTGTGGGTCAAACACGTCCACCATTACTGAGGTGAGTGACAGAATTACTCTGTAGGGGCCTGGATATCATTTTGGCTTTTAAATGCAGCACACCCCAATCCAAGCCCATTGCTGGTAGGCGTGAGGGCCCATCGTCCTTTACAGGCTTGGCTCCTAGAAGCTGAAGGACTGAATAGAACTGACCCTCTTTAGTTCTGGGAGCTGAGCAGAGCGGGATGCCCTGGGCCTGGGGCATGCTGGGCCCACCGTGAGCAGCAGGAACTGCCTGGAAGGCTTATGTTCCAAGCATCTCCGTGGAGTTCCTAGAAGACAGTGTGATGTGTGTTAGGGCCAAAATCTCAGAACTCCCAGATACGACTTTTTTTTTCCTGCCTGTTCTGGGAGAGCCCATGTTGGGAAAGTACCCAGAGTATCACACTTTGTAGTTATTGGTGAGACCTAATGAAGCATTGCCAATCCTGACATTTATATTTTTATGCAACACAGAATGAGCCATGGGAACTGCCTCCCAGGTCCCTCAGAAAGTGTTGGCAGAGCCCAAAGTTTTAAAAAGATGAGGTGGGATGTAAATGTTTAGACAGATTAGATTGCCTAAGTGTTTGCTTTGTATAAGACTGTTCTGAACAAACTACTGAGGAGTAAGTTTCGGAGTTGACTCTTGGTGTCTAAAGTAGTTAATATGAGAGTGGCAGATTCTGTCTTCCCTTTGCCCCTGGGGCAGATTTGCGATTGGGAGAATCAGAAGCGAGGAGTAGCCATGGAGAGGAAAACAGGCTTTTGTTCGCTGTGAACCTATTTCTGTGTACGTAGGATGGACTTCTGGAAGGCGGTTTTTCCTTAAGATTCTAAAGGAGAGCAGCTGTGTAGTTGAAGATTGAGGAGGGTCGGGTTTCAAATTCTGGATCTACCTCTTAGTATAGACATTTGACAAATTGCAGCTCTTTTTCCTCATCGGTAAACACAGGGCTAGTGCTAGTACTTACCTTCTTTGGTCAGTGCTCAGTAGATGTTAGTAGATCTTACAATCCTCACTGTTGTTGTTTCTGACAATAGAGAAGGTGGTGGAGCTTGTAACATATATGCCCAGGAGCAGGGTTCTTTCTGCCCAACACTCACATGCCAGTGGGATTTAGGGGGGGGGTTGAGGGGGAGGAAGGGTTCAGAGAGAATGCAACTATGTGTCCCTAATGTCCCTAATACCCTAATACCCTAGGGGGTATTTTAGGTTTCAGCTCTTTCCCAAGAGGCACACCATAAGCCAGAGATAAAGCAGTAGTTTAGAGAGACAAAGACTCAGGGAGCCGAGCCTCCTAGTCAACATAGAACAGGACAGAATCAGCTGGACAGGTGCCAGAATGAAGGCTGAGGCCAGTGGCAGAAGCAGGCAGGAGTCGGGGAGCGCTGGTACCTTTGTTCTTCAGCCACACGGAGAAATGGAATCTTAATGGGAAGCAGTCACTACCTGTCCTCGGATCACAAAGGCTCCTGGGAAAGGCACTCAGGGTTTGGCCACAGAGTCACTGTTGGGGCAAGAGCGGTTAAGGTCATTTGGACCAACACGGAGTTGAGGGCCAGTAACTGAGTCTGGAGCTCAGGTCATCAGCCATTAGGACCCTGGAGAGGGCAGAACTACACGGCATTATTTCATTCTGGGGTGGAGGCCACTGGGGTCAAGATACTCAGACTAGTTGGGACAACGACTCTAAGACTTGGGGCAGAAGGAAGACAGATCCCCAGGCTCACTGGACAAGTGCCAGATGATGTCACATGTGAACCTGAGAAGCAGGAGGGCAGAAGCGTCAGAGCGCAGCAAGTAGAGAGAGCACTGGGCTGGGAGCTGGAGCCCGACGTGCCAGTGGGATTGTCTGAGCTTGGTGTGTGTGGCATGGGGCACGCTGCTGTTTTCTGAGTCTCGGTGTCCTTCTCTGCAAAATGAGGGCGGCCATGTCCTGGGCCACGATGTGGGTTAGTGGTGGAACCTATTTCAGAACTAAATGTCCTGGGGGGAACAAGTACCACTTGAGCCGGATACTGATGCTTACAAAATACTTTCTCTTAACTGATCACATTTAATGGTATTTGGTCCAAATCTGTTTTCAGCATGCCAGAGTAAAACCACACTTCCTTAAGGCATCCAAGAGAACAGAACACCATTTCTCATTCAATATTTTCCTGGTCCTGGCTCCAGAGTGCCCTCCCTGTTGGTGGTAGTGTCCTGAGGGAAATCTGTTAAGGCATCCCTGATGGTGAGTTTTGCTAAGCTATTACCAAAACTTATTTGGCCAAGAAGTTACAAATTCTTGGTTACAGGATTTCTAAGAGCTTTTTCTCTAGTAATGGATAGATTTTCAAGAGGAAGTTATAGTAACCAGACTTTACCAAAAGAGTCACTGAACCTTTTTAAAATTTGGGGGTGTTTTTAGATTTCTTGGCACGAACATCCTCGAGAAAGTGCTTTGGGAAATGATGCCTCACAGTCTGCTGGGAACTGCCAGTTCCACCAAGGTGGCCTTCAGTCGTCCTGTCACACCAGGGAGAATGAGCTGCATAGGGTCATTCTGCTGTCACTCATAATAACCACATCACAGTCTAGTGGGATCATTCCATTAGCCTTGAGTTCATAAAAGAACTTTGTATACAGTTGACCTTGAAAATGTGGAATATGCCGTCCGCTTACATGAGGGTTTTTTCCAATAAATACTGTAAATACATATATTCTCTTCCTTAGCTTTTAATAACCTTTTCTCTAGATTACTTTATTTTAAAAATATAGTATGCAGTACATGCAACACAAAAAGTGTATTGACTGTTTGTTATCGATTGGGCTTCCCATCAGCAGTGGGCTGTTATTAGTTACATTTTGGGGACTCCAGAGTTACACGCGGATTTTGCGTGGTGCAGGGTCAGCTGTATTTGGGACGCACTGCAGGCCCCCAGTTAGGGGACCCGGACTGCAGCAGCCTCGGCGCTGTTTGCTAGGCGCTTCCTCATTACAGCGGCTTTCCTTCTCCCAGGCTCTTCCTTTCCTCTTTCCAGCAGAGTGGACTCTCCTTAGGATCCCAGTTTATTCTCCCACCCAAGGGCGCCTTATACGACTGATGTTTGACATGCGTCAGCTCAGGTCCCTGGCCTTTTCATGCAGTGCAGTCCACCTGGGACTGGAGAAGAGGCAGACAACAGAGAAGGTCTGAATAGCGCGAGGAAGCACGCTACCCGAATGTTACTGTGACTTTGCTCCGCCGCAGACCTTCCGTCGGCCGTTCCGAGCCTGTGGGACTCCCAGCGGCTGGGGGGCTCCGCTGGCCCCTTGACTGTGGCGGAACCGGGAACCCTAATTCCATAGCACTGAACCAGACAATGAGAAGGTCTGCCTTCGTCAGCTCTTTTTCAACCCCTGCTACATCCCTTTTATCAACATCGAGGAACACGTCTCAGTTGGGTGCTGGCTAGGTCTTTAACCGTTTTCAAGCTGAGCTCCCCTTAAATAGCACCTGGCCGGACTTTAATAACCTTGTTTTGTTTTCACTTGTATTTATTTTACTGTGACTCTTCATTGATGGAAAGTGGTGTGGGCTTTCCACTTACCATCGTAAGATACAATTTCCTTTGAAAATAAATTTTTTAGAAACAAACACATAGAAGTCCATATGGCTGCGCAACTGTGAAGATCGGAACTGCTGTCATAACATAACATAAGTTGCCTTGTCGCCTTCTGAAGTTGATTCAAAATATATGATGACTCATTTCCTGATGAGAAAGGTGAGGCTTGGAGAGGTGAGATAACAGACTTTTATTTGACTGAGACAGCCAGAACCAGGACCACATTCTTTTGAATTTTCATTATCCTCATTCAAACTTATTTTTTTTTTTATCAACCTTAGAATCAAAACTCAAGGTTAACCCTGGCTGGTGAAGGTCAGTGGACTGAGCGCCGGCCTGCAAACCAAGAGGTCGCCGGTTTGATTCCCAGTCAGGGCACGTGCCTGGGTTGCAGGCCAGGTCCCCAGCAGGGGGCGTGCAAGAGGCAACCACATATTGCTGTTCCTCTGTTTCTCTTTCTCCTACCCCCTCTCTCAAAAATAAATATCTTTAAAAAACACGAGGTTAAAACCATCTCTTACCATAGTTTTCCTCCCCCACGACATTGTGAAGTCATTTTCCAATAATAGATTAGAACTAGTAAGGTATTAACATATTAAAAGCAGTTATGAATGTAAAAGCACTCGGATAAATGTAATTTCATTCTTAAAAGGCTGTAACATCAGAAGGCAGTTTTAAATATAACAGCCTTAACCAAAAAACAGCTGAAACAACTTAGGACCTGTTAAAACAATAAGTGGGCTAATGTGAGCACAGTTGAAAAGGATCTTAAACTATTACAGTTAATTTAATATGGGCCAAAAAAAATTACTTTCTTAAAACCCTGAAAAGCAGTTTAAAACAAATAAAAGCCAGAATCAACCATTGCAAACGTTAATAACAATCGAAGTCCATTAGAACTGAAGGGAAAATTTAGAATTGAGTAAAATGATAACATCGGTTTGTCTGGGGGGGGGGGTTATTTAATGTGGGTCAAGTTGAGTTGAAGTCTCAAGCTTGCAGTACCTCAAAATGCGCCTAAGAACGGTCTTTAAAAACCTACTGCGAGGCACACAGTGTTGTAGAATTCTGTCCGGAAGGGGTTGGCGGCTCTTTAGGAGCTTTGAGGAAATGCCCCCCTAATACTCCTGATTTGAGGACCAGACCATCTTTGTGATTTCTTCCTGTTCTCAGTTTTGCAGCTCTGTCTGTTTTGCATGTTATTAGGTAGTAGAATTCTAAACACACAGATATATTGGTTGTCTACTGTGTGTAACAAATTATCCCAAAACTTAGTGGCTTAAGAACGGCAAGAAATGCACTGTCCCTCTGGGAGCGGGCCCACGCCCTTTCCTTCCCCCTCTCCTTCCCTGGGTGCCTTACCTTTGCCTTTTTCTGTCCTAAGCTCCAAGGGCCCTGCTTTTGCCTCTGTAACTTGTCTCCGAGCCCAGGCAGCCCAGTTGGCTCACTTCTGCTACCTCTGTGACTTTCTAAATAAACACTCTCTTGTAATCTAAAAAACAGTAGATATTTAGTATCCTACAAAACGCCCATGGCTCAGGAGTTGAGGAGCGGCTAGTCAGGGTGGTGCTGTGGGCAGATCTGCACCTCCGCAAGGTGGCAGGTGCTGGCCAGTGCTGCAGGCTTCTGAAGGCTCAACTCAGCTGGAGGACACACTTCCTTGCAAGTGGCTCACTCTCTGGCTGGCAGTTGGCAGTAGGCCTCAGTTCCTCTCCACATGGGCCTCTCCATCTGGGCTGCTGAGCATCCTGCCCACATGGCAGGGGTGGGGTGCGGGGGCACTGGGGAGGTGCTTTCCTCAAAGCAGCCAATCAAAGAGGTAAGGGAGAAGGTGCAACATCCTAGATGATCAAGTCTCAGGAGTCATAAACTGTTACCTTCATCATTCTCTATTGGTGACACAGACTAGTCCTGATTCAGTGTGTGGGGACATTACACGGAGCTGTGAGTACTCGAAGGCGCTGATCATTGGGGGCCTTTTTGGAAACTGAGCACCAAGCAAAGAATTAGAGATGGTGTGGAGAGCAGAGAAGCACCATGGCGGCCTGGCCAGCCTTGCAGGTGGAGGAGGCCTAAGAAATAGGCAGATGGTGGCAGCTTAAAGAAGGCGAAGACAGACTGTTTAGACATCGGTGAGGAACTGAGAGCCGTGTGGCAAGAGAAGGGTGGAAGGAAGTTGGGGCAGTGGGAAGAGCCCAGTCAGTTTTCTCAGGCTCCCTGAGAACCGGCTGCAGAGCTTCGGGCTGGTTTGCGTTCCAGGGAGGTCCCCCAGAGCTGCCAGCTTTGGTACCCTAGAAGGTCCTCACAGCGAAGTCACATTAGCATCCTCAGATTGGCAAGCCAAGAGCCAGTTGACAGGAAGAAAGACAAAGGCTGAAGCAGCAAAAAGCAAGGGCTGCCTGTTCGGCTTTGCTGCTCCCTTTGGTTTAGGACAAGATTGCGGTAAGATTGGACAAGATCAGCAGTGATCGCGATAACGTAATAATAAGCACGGTAATAATAATACTGATGTTAGAAACGCACAGAGCTCTTCACGTAAGGAATGTATTTATTATATGGACTTTAGAAAGTGCAGATAATCAAGAAGGAAATAAAAATAGTCTGTAACCCCACTCCTCAAAGAATACCACTAAACACAGTCAGTTATTTCTAGTGGTAATAACCCCCTCGGTGTGCGTGTGCGTCTGTTGGGCGTGTGTGTATGCGTTTGGTGAAAGGGTGCCCTGCCACGGAACCTGCTTTCCGCAGGCAGCACTCGTGTGTGCCGGCGACCCTGCGTGCACGCTGCCGGTGTCGCAGCCTCTCTCACCTTCCTTCCATTACTGCTCCCCTCACCGCCCTGGCACTTTAATCCCACAGGTGTGCTGTACATGTGTTTCTGTATTGTGGTCCTTTGGAGGCCCGAAAATAATTATGATGTTTGTTTCTTTTTTTATCTCCCCAGAACCAATGTTTGCCTCCTTGGACACTGCATGCACTTTCCAACATTTTATGCGGCTTTATGGGGTTTCTTTATGTGAGTGCATAGCAATTTGTATACCCACCCCCGTGACTGAAAACGTGGGTTCTTTCGAGGTTTTACTTGTTACGTGCAATGTTGTGGCAGGACTCCTCACACATGCCCGGGCACGTTTCTCTCGCCCACAGGAAGCAGACTCTGACCTGCAACCTCCAGGATGACCTCCTTTCCCTTTCATTTCGACACCATGACCTTTCTCTTCATTCCTCAGCTCAGCCCTTCCTGAGTGCCAGCTGGTGCCAGCCAGTCCTGGAGTCTGGCGCTGGTGGTACAGGGACGACTAGAAACCGACTTTACCTGTGCAGAACCATAGCCTAATAAAAGGAAGGAGGCACATGAGGGTCAAAAGGCGGCAGGGAGCTTGAATACCCAACGAGGTCCTGAGAATGGGCGAAGGGGGTTCAAAGGTGGGACGGGTCACAGCTCAGTCCCCCGTGGAACGGAAGTCAGGGCACAGGATGCCCTGGTTTGTGACTGTTGCAGACCTCGATTTCCACATGTGTACAATGTGCTGGCAATACTGGTGACACAGGGTTCTTTTTCAGACTTTCTGTTGTCAGGGCTCAGCTCAGATCAGAGAGCATCAGAAACAATGCTCAATTAGGGCCCATGTGAATTCTGAGTATGACATTAATTAAATTAAAAAAAAAACCCTCCAGGAACTCTGGATAATTTGTCCGGGGGCACACTGTGGGTTTATAATGACATCAAAGCCAGAAAGTAATGCAGATTTTTACTGGGGACTTTTTTCCCTCTCACCCCTGAGTAATTCTAATGATATGCATGTAAAATACATTACGGCAAATTTCCTAACAATTTCTGCCTCGGTCATAAAGGTTGCATTCTAGTGGAGCAAGAACATCTGCTTAATAATTTCATGTAACTGCTCTGCAAAGCTGCCAGGGGTAGAATTTAGTCAGTTGGGTATAGCATGAAGCGGATGGTGTGGGAGAAAGAAAGACAGTTTGATCCAGATTCAGCCACTGACGTGGGGCAAGTGATTTAACTTCTCATTCACGAAGTGGAGGAAATAAAGGTGGAGTTATCAGCCACAGGGTGGCTGGGAAGAGTGAGAAGTGAATGTGTGTCCAAAGGGCTTAATGTCTATGCCTGGTCCAGAGCCAGTGCCTGGTCCCGAGCGAACACTGAATAAATCGTAGGTGATGGTGATAGCGGTGACTGTGGTGGTGATGAGGATGACCGTGGTGGTGGTGGTGGTGGTAGTGGTGATGATAATGATGGTATTGGTGACGATGATGTTGTTGACAATGATGACGGGGGTGGTGGTAGTGATGATGGAAAAGTGAAAAACATGTTGCTAATATGAATGAGGAGCCATTTTCCGGTTGTATTGCAGCTGTGGCTGAGATGCAGTGGCAGGGAAGGAGAGTGGATAGTCATTTCTTGTTGGGCAGCATGAAGCTGGTTCAGCGATGAGGCAGAGCAGAAAGAAGTGTGGGAGGTCAACAGACCTAGTGTCCCGTCGTGCCGCTGGTCCTCAGCTCTGTGATGCTGAGTCTTGGTGACCTTGATTGCCCGCCTGTAAAATGGCACAGGACCTTGCCCTGAGGCCATAGTGATGACCAAAGGAAATAATGAGAAAGCAGGGGCAGTGGGCAGGCCCAGTCCGTGCTTCTCGTGTTCCTGAAGAACCATTTTGATAAACAG
This sequence comes from Macrotus californicus, assembly GCA_007922815.1. Classification (NCBI taxonomy): domain Eukaryota; kingdom Metazoa; phylum Chordata; class Mammalia; order Chiroptera; family Phyllostomidae; genus Macrotus; species Macrotus californicus. The sequence continues at coordinate 38,908 of VMDR010001474.1, read as the reverse complement.
CTTGAGCACTCCAATAGCCCGCCCTCTACCTTCCGCTTCCTCCTTGTTGCTGCTGGTGGCCTCTTTCCCTCCTGTGAAGTGCGTGGACCCCGTGCTCATGAAGGGGCTCGCGCTCCGCTGGCACCCACCATGCCCTCAGACAGCTGCTGCCCCACTAACCCTGGGCCTTCTCCCTCTGGGCTCTGGGCGTTCCCTCAGGAAGTGCCCCCAACTGACCTGACCCGCCCACAGCTCCCTTTCTTGGGACTTTGTGAATCATGCAACGCAATTGATAAAACAATTCACTAGTGCTTGACTTTGCTAAACATGTATATTTAATTTATATATGAATGTTTGTATTTATTTTTGTCTCCCTAGCAAATGGAAGCTCTTTGAAGTCAAGAATTTCTGTTAGATTTATTATTTTAATGGCATCTGCTTTCTTTTACCCCAGTTCCCTGCACTCCACACACAGAAACACATTCTTGATAGCATATAATGGGCATTCAATAAATAAAGCCGTGTTTGGATTTTTTAATAAATTGTGCTTTTTCTCTTGCTTCTTTCCCTTCACCTCACGCCCCGTATCATGGCCTCGGGATATACAAAGACAGCCTTCTGTGTTTATGTAGCTAGTGACTCACTTGTGAAAGTAAATGTGTTACAATGTGGGGCCTGGGGCACCTGATACCGTTTAAGCCTGAGGATATATTAATCAGCTCAGTCGAGTCTGTGAGGGATTGGAGGTTTCTCAGTTTAAGTAAATGGACTGTAGCAAGCACACTGTGTGCTTCCCCACAAAGCAGCCACCGGGGGTGGGACGAAAGTAGAGCCACTCTTGACGGCCTTGCTGATTGGCGGTGTGTCCTCCCGTCCTGAACCGTGAGGTGACCTGTCTGTAAAAATATTAAAGACCCTGCGTCACGTTCTGCTGTGGCTCCGTTGTGATGCCCCTTCTGGGCAGGCTGTGTCACTGTATTTTTCTTTCTGTTCTTTCGAGTTTTTTCTCTTTAGTTCTGTCTTCAGTTGTACAGACCAGCCTTCAGGTGAATGATAGTGGCCCCTTGGGTGTGTCGGTCTGCCTTTTGTTGTACGACCATGGAAAAACCTTTCATCTAATTCCCCCAGGGGACAGTTGCCACATAACCTTGGTGCATAAGTAGGACAAAGGGGACTCGCCCTCCCTGTGGCTTGTGGCTTTGCTCTCCCCTTCCCCAGCAGCCAGTTCGGGCCTGTCATCCTCTTCCTCCTGCTCACTCATTTGCCCATTTATTCGGTCACTCTGCCACTGAATACATATTTATGACTTGTCCACTGCATGCCAGGGGCTACCCCGGGCCCAGAGATAGAACTGTGAGAGACACTGATGAGACCCTGCTCCCCGGGAGCCTCCCTTCCAGCCGGGGGGCGAGAACGATGGACGACACTGGCATTTTTCGGTTGGGACTTTTTTTCGACTCTGAACCTTGGAAAAAAAGTGCACTTTCCATGGCTTCATTAAATGTGCTGAACCAGACAGTTGCCGCCACTTTCTGGAAATCAGGATTTAACAAACTCCAGCTCTACGACGCGGAGCGTTCGATATTACAATATGTGAGATAAAAAGTGACGGCCCTCAGCAGAGGTCCCCTCTGACGTGTTCACTGTGCTCCCTAGAGGCAGTGCGGTGTGGGGGAAAGAAAACAGGAGCAAGCTTTGAGGTTCAGTCTCTTTCTCTCCCTGGGCCTCAGTCTCCTCATCTGTGACACAGGATGCGCAGGCAGTCCCCGTGGTTCCCTCCAGCTCGGCAGCCCGCTGACTCCAGTCCTACAAGGTTGAGATTCTTTTCCTGAGGAGCTGCGTGCCTTATTTCAGCAGAAAGGCAGCGCCAGGGCATCTGAGAAAAATGAAGTCTCAGTTATGATGTGTCGCCATGAAAACGTTGGCTGCCCTCCGGGCGTAACTCTCTGGTGCCGTGGCCCGAAGTTAAATTTAGATAAAAATCAGTTAGGAGCTAAAAATATTACCAGCTTCCCTGACAGGTTGTCTCCATCACCATGGGAGGAAAAACAAGGAACTGGCTGCCTGGCGAAAAGGAGTGGGCCGGGCTGACTGTGAGCTCAGGCCGCAGCTGGAAGCTTGCGGGCCGGAGTGGCCAGGGCCTTTTCCTGGGAAGGCCGAGGCAGACCGTGGGAGGCTTTGGCCTGAAGAAAGTTCACGTTGGAGAGAAAGGTGGCCGGGCCCCTGGGTGACCCACACTGCCCATAACTTCTAGAAGGTTCTTTCAGGAAATCCTGTTTGGAACGAGACCTGGCGACTTCCTTTGCTGCCTCCTTAACAATTTGCCTTAAAAGGATTCTTCAGCAAAAAGGCATACATGGATTGAGTGGAAAGGGGAAGGCTGAGCCCGTGTCGTCTCCTGTGAGACCCACGTTGGCAGGCAGGGTGTGGCCCTGCCTTTCCGAGCCTCGCCTTGTGAAATCGAGGTAACGCCACTTCGCCGACAGGCCGTGGTGATGATTACGGGAGGTGACATGCGCAAAGGCTGGTGCCAAGCACGTCGTAAGTGCTCGGTCAGTGTCATTACTGGTCCTCCTCTGCCCTCCTGGGCCGCGTGAGGAGTGGCTGGGCAGTGCCCCGGTGCACTGTGGGAAGGACTCGTGGTGTGTGCGGTCACCAAGACTCGGTCTGTGTCCCCCCACCCCACCCCACTTTCTAGCCGTATGACCTTTACAAAATTCGTCTCTTTGAGTCTTGGCTCTCACCTCTCAGAAGTGGGACGACCCTACTGTGGGAGGTTTTTGTAAGAGTTACACGAGGCATTGCAGGTAAAACACCGGACACACAGTGGGTGTTCAGTAAACACAGGGAACCACGCATGCTGTGGCCGGCACAGGAAGCTCTAAAAGTGGACTGACTTGTTAAAGCCCAGGCTTGACCACTTGTCAGATGACAGGCCTTAGGAAAGTGGCTTCATCCTTCCGAACTTGAGTTTCTTCTTCTGTAAAATGGAAACAGTAGTGGTCCCAGCTGTCCAGAGTTACTGTGAGGATGACATGACAATGCACTCAACTCAGCCCAGTGCCCAGCGCCCAGGGAAGCCCTCGGGACTGTCAGCTTTTTCCTTTCTGCCTGCTCAGCTCTTCCACACCCAGCGGAGAGTGCGCCCTGCCCTGCGTTCCTTCTGACCGAAAGTACTCTCGCTTTTCTCCCTTTCCCTCCCCGCCCCTGCTGTGCTGTCTCTGGTCCACTGCTCCTTTGGCTGGCCAAGAGTAAGAGAGAGGCTAATTCATGAGCAACTTAAAATAAAACAGACATCAGTTGACGCATGAGAGGTTTGAATGGCACAGGCACTAACTAGCCTGTGGACCTGGTGTCGCTGCGCTCCCGCCGTGGCCTGTGGGGAGGTGGGTCGTGCTCATTGCTCTCCCACCTGTGGGTGTCCTGGAGCTTCGACAGAGAACTGAGTTGTTTCTCTGCCCCGAGGCCTTTGGCCAGCAGAGCTGTTTGCCTCCCTTTCCAGTTTTCTGCTACAGTCGTTTAGACAGTGTTGATTGGTTTTCCTGAGGCTGTGTTCGGGCATGGCCCCCAACCACCTAGGTGTTTGGCCGATGAGGGCGCCAGAGGGGTGGCTGCTGGTCCTCAGGCTTGTCCTGGTGTTGGGGAAGCAGCTCTGAAGTCTCCAACTGGGACAGGCCGGGGAAATTCATGCACACTAGTGTCATCTGAAGACAGTCAGGTCTCAGGAGGCCAGCTCACTGGGAAGAAACTTTGCCTCTGAACTCCACATCTGGGGAGCCGTTGCGTTATCATCCTTAGCTGGCTCTGACTCACAGCGGATTAACTTTTATGAAATGATTGTCCCCAAACACACTTACTAAATGCAAAATCCTGCTGTGGTGCCACGGGCACTGTGGGCAGGGTAGACCGCAGACCCTCGCTCTAGTGGGACCACCCTGATGCGCTCTGCCTCCAAGCAGCTGGGCGGGCCAGCAGGTGGGAAGGACCACAGACTATATGCTGAAAACCTGGGCTTTGGTCTGGCCCTCCACTAATGAGTTGCGGGACCTGGGAAAGGTATATGGCTTCACAGAAAACACCGCAGCCCCATCTCGGGGGCTCTTAGTGGATGGGTAAGTGGCGTCTGTAAGCCTGGAGTCACAAATAGCTGCTATCAGATCTCTCCTTTCTAAACCATATGACATTAGTTACTGTCCCCTTGAACTTTCGTCTCTCCATCTGTAATACAGAGATGATAAGATTCTGTTTGTCACGGTCTTGTGAGAAGATACCAAGATGGGATTCCACATACAAGGTATTATTAGGGGAAATGGGTAGGCTAGGAGAATGGTCAGACCACAATGCAGGTCTGTCCTCTGTTGAAAGAGGGAGAGAGGGAAGGTTGGGGGAAGGGCCCCAGATTTCCAAGGAGGGTTCAGCAAGCCCTATGGGGGACTCCTGGAGTCAAAGCAGGCTGTGAGAGGAGTGTCCAGGAGGGGGCAGACCTGCCTCCGTGGCCCTGCCCGGTTCAGCCACGCCCTGGGGAGCTCAGCTTGGTGCCAGGGCTGCAGCGGTGATGGAGTTCAGAACCCAGCAGCTAGGGCCCTGCACCAGTCACACTCCCTGTAGCTGGAGGTCTGCAAGGGACAACATTCTCATGGGTGCCACAAATACCTACCCTGTGAGATGTCCGTGAGGGTAAGAAGAGGTCAGTGGTGCAGAGAATGGTGCACCTAATTTTAAGGATGATGTGTACGTGTGCATGGGGGTGTGTGTGTTTGTGTGTGTGTGTGTGTGTGTGTGTGTGTGTGTGTGTGTAAATTCTTGGCTTTAGAGTGTGGAGGGAAGAACTTTAGGATGTGGAGGGAAAAACCAAGGCTGGTGGCTTGGAATCAGGAGGCCTTGGGGGAAGTAAAGCCCCTGCTTAGGGACCTTCAAATTACTGCCTTAATCTAATTCTCCCCACAAACCCAGGGAAGTTGGGTGCCTGAGGTCTCAAGGCTAGATGCAGCCTGAGGTTCAAACCCCAGTTCAAGTTTTGTGATTGTAGCCCGTATGGTCCAGTGGTTGCCACACAGTGAAGGTAGGGATTGCTGTGCCATCCACACTGTGTGATCAGCACCTAGAACAATTTGTGGTGCACAGAATGTTCTCGGTAAACATCAGAGCGATGAGTTCTCCAGTCTAGTCCACCCAGATTGCATGTGAGTGCTTGGCCCCCTCCCCCCAGGAAGGCCTCTCTGACAGTGGTGCTCCAGAAGCTGGGTGCTTTGGTGGGAGGGTGTCTTCCCCCCTTGCTGGCCACAGTTTCAGTGGAGAGGGCCACTGTGCGCGGCACACTCTGCCTGAAGAAGTGGGGGTGACGTGGGCTTTGGCAGCTCAGCCCAAGAGGAGTATGGGTGTCTTTCCTCTGGAGTCTCCGGGCCGAGAAGGCATTAGGAGGAACATACTGAGGCTCTGCTTCGGCTCAGGCCTGGTCTGTGGGGTGAGCCCCAGCCCACCCCGAGAGCCCTGGTAGCTGCCCTTGTGCAAGGACCGTTACTGTGTCCCAGGAGTGGAGAACTGGGCATCGAGGCGCCAAACAGCTGTCGGTTTCGGTTTCCCGTGTCTGCTGGGTGGGCCTCTCAGACTCGGGCTTTCTCACCCTCCACATGCTCCAATTAGGGTGAGCCTTTGTTGTGCCTTGGCCAGGAGCCTTGCCATTCTGGCATCTGCAGTGCCAGGCAGGAAGAATGTGGATCTGGGTGGCTGACAACTGGTACAGTGCACAAGGGCAGTGCTGTTAGAAGACATTCCCATGGCATCAGTGTGGGTGTTTTATTTTCCCAAGAATCGGCCAGAACAAGGGTACCAGGGGCTGCGCCTGTCACTGAGGACACATCGTAAGTCTGGTTCACATTTTACGCAGTGTTATTTCCCTTTCCTTAGAGGTACGATTTTGCATCAAACACCCGATTTTTACGGGGACACCAAGCCTTTCTCTCTTGCAGGGCCGACAAGATGCTTGTTAAAGAAACATGGACTAAGGCTGTAGCTTCTTCCTGCCTCCCCTCTCCCACCATCTGGCCCTTCTTCCTCAGCTAACATTTCTTGCCTGGCCCTTTTATGACAAATATGTGGACCTCAGAGATGAGTAAGATGCAACCTCTGCCCTCAAGAAAGTCGCAACTTCCCCGCCTGCTATTTTAGTTGCTGTTTCGTTGCTGAAAATATTTAGGGAGAAGCCGTGTTCAAGATTTAGAATTCACAGCATGGAGGACAGTGTGATAAGATACATCCAGCAAACAGGAAGCCCGAGCATTGTATCAACAAACAGAACAGTCATAACCTGAGAACTCAGCTCTTTTCTGCAAAACAGTCCAAAGTATGTTCGTGTGTGTCATCTTTCTTCATGATGTACAAGGGAAAAACAAGGAGAGTTCTCTTACTTGCAAGCAGGCAGACAGCGTTAAAAGACTTTCTCCGACATCCTGGCTTTGAAAGCAGCACATGATTTTTGTAGGACCCTTGCTCTGGAAGGCACACAGCCTTTCAAAGTCGACAGTCATAAACAGCTTGGGGATTGATTCTGTACGTGAAGCATCTGGCACGTTTCTGGGTGTTTACTCAACGTCCAGTAGAATTGGTAGCTCTCATTTTATTGTTATTTTCACCATCATTCTTATTAATTTTCCATCCCCAGCTCTGGGAGCAGCCAGTTCAACGCTGGCTCTCAGGATCCACGGGGAATCCCCGAAGGCAGACTAACACCCGGATGGGCATTGGCCAAGTCTGTGGCCAAATGCTGGCCCATCAGGGCAAATGACGCAGCGGGCCAGGGTCTGACCCAAGCCCTGGGGAAGAAACCCGATCGCTCCTCTGTCTCCGGTTCTCTGAAATGAAGCCCTTGGCATCATCTGGACTTGTTGCTGAGCAGATTTGTGGCACTTACGGCTCTCAGAAGTAATTGGCAGATATGGTAGATGGTGGAAGGAAGATGTATATCTTTACAAAAGCTGTGCTGTTCATCTGGGCCAAGGCGGAATATGTTACAAAGTCCGCTGCTTTTTGAAGCTGCACATTCAGAACTAGAATGTGGCTAAGTGACAGACTGGAACAGATGGGCCGGGGCTGCGCTGGATGTTAGAAAGCCCTTCTTCTTGAGCAGAATTAATGGTGCTCGGGTCCTGGGAGGGTGAGCGCACTCTTGGCATGCAGCTGTCCTGTGTGACTTGCTGCACTCATCTGTGAAACATGTTGGATCTGAGAAACGAGTCTTGGATCCTGGGTCATGTTAGCGTCAGAGTCATCTTTTATTAATTAAATGAGACAGTACATGTGAGGTGCTTAGAGCAGGGCCTGGCACACGGCTCGTGTTCAGTACATGCAGACACTCGTCAGCACCAGTGTCTTCTTTTAGTCGATGGCTCTTTGCTTCAACGTTGTTGGTCCAGAGATGTTCAGGGATGGTACTTCAATGACACAGAACTTCCTACTCTGTTCAGGACTTGAATGAAGTACCCCTCTCCCTCAGCCCCATGAGGATTTTTGTATGATCCTCATCCCTTAGAACTGAGACTCCCAGGATGGCAATTAGATTTCATCTGGAGTTACAGAATCTGGCTGGAATCCTTTATGAGAAGAATTCTGGAGCTTATTTTCAGGCTCGGAGGACGAGGATATGGTGATCGATTAGTGATGTCTGTCATGGGTGTGGGAGAGGGGTGGGAGGTCACAGATGCTATGCTTTTACCATCTCTAACTAAACAAAGGAACTTCAAGCTTGACCCTCGGTGAAGACGAGCGTGTGGCTCATTTCTGAGGATGTTGCCATTCTGTCAAGCAGCTGAGACCTGAGCAGCTGTTTGTCTTCCTGGTCATGTTTCTGGTTTCTGGCTGTTTGTCTTTTAACAAGAGGTCAGTGATGGAGGGCTCCTCCACATCTGCAGGGAGTTTCCTGCAGAATTAGGGTGTGTAAAATAAACCCGAGAAATCAGAGCCCCAAGCAGATGCTGGCGATTGTTTCCCACTTGAGACCACCCTTCTTCTAGAAGGGCACGGGCACGGGTTGCAGGGGAACGATGTGGAAGGCCAGACTTCAGGGAGTGGATTGCAACAAAGCAGAGTCAGTAAAAAAAAAGAATTAAAAATACTTGTATTTCAGATTGGGGAGAAATCACCTCAGTGGAGGGCCTTTCAACTGTCATCCGTTAGGGAAACGATGTGACGGCTGCCGTCCCGCCCACGCGTGTGAGACATGCACATGCACTCTCCCTCCCTCTCCCACAAGTGCTTAAGCTGCTGGGACTTATTGAATCAATTAAGTGATTTAGGGCAATTGGTTTTCAACTTTTAATATAAAAATAAATTGTACAGCCTCAGTCTCAGTGGTGATGCATGGAAAGAAGAGGTATTTAATAAATACAGGGGCAAGCCAACGTAGACGCACAGGTGTGAGTTCGCGGACACCGAGTCCGTAAAGCTGTTGTCATAACCGTCTCCTGTGTGCCTTTTTCCGCGCCAACAACTGTGAACTTCCTTTCGCCCACCCCTGGGCATTAATGTCTTTCAGTATAAATTTGTAATATTTTGTTACATCTAAAATTCATTTTCCTTTTAAACATAAAAGAAATTCAAACTCAAGTGACTGAAATGTTAAAAATGTTCCTATTTTGTCATGTTAACACTTCAAGGAGAAAAGTAAAGTGGTCACTTGGGTTTGCTTGTTTTTCTTAAAGTTGAAGGTCAGTATTTGGTGTTACCACTGGTTTTCAATTATGTTCCACACTTAGCCATGTCTGTTTGTTGTGAAGTACCACATGTACACAGGGACAATAGCTCTCACTGACTTAGACTTTTTTAAGAGGCATAAAATATTAAATGTCTGTAAGATGTGCTTTCCGAAGCTCAATCTAACAATTTATCATTTCTGTTCCTCAGAATATGTCTTTTATTCATAACTTATTCTCTGTTTCCTTGTTTGGTAATTCAGATACAGTTTCTGAAGCAACACACAGATCTGACCCCAATCTAATGCTTCTGTAGGAAGCAGGCAAAATTCTAAGAATGACGGTACAAACCTGTCAAAACGAACAAGGCTTTCACACTTTCCTCAGGGAAAATGCCATTTATTAAGTTCAGTTGGTGGTGACTGGTGACATCTGAGTATGTGCCTTGGGAAGCAGAGGCCCTGTCCCTTGTCTGCATAGAGAGCACTTGTTTAAGGACCTTCTGTCACCTGCGTGGCCCTTCCAGGCCTTAGGACAAATCAGTGTGCTTGTGTGCACATGTCCCTTTGGTGGGCAGGGAGAAGAGGGGAGGGGGGAACGGCTCAGTGTGTGCCAAGTAGCCCCGCCCTGGGCCGGGGCTTGGCAGAGGACGTCTGTGGCGGTTCATGGGGATGTGGCCTGACCAGGTACAATTGCTTCTCTCGTTCCACCCCTACGAACTGCTTAAAAAGCTAAGTGGCCATTTTCCACCCCCAGAGGGAACTGTGGGAGGCAGTGGCAGCTACAGCGGCCCAGCCAGAGGGAGAATGGATGGTGGGACGGCATGGAGGCCTGGAGACCCTGGTGGCTGTGTTGGGTGCCAGGCAGGCCTGTGTCGAGGCAGGCCCTGTGGCCCTGGGTGGACTGGGAGTGAGGAGCCGGGGCAGTAAGGTAGCTGGGAGGAAACCTAGCCCTACAGGCCTTGGTTCTGTTTGCTCAGTGTATGCCACCCCAAGAGAAAAACCACAAATACTTGCCTCTCGAGATAAACCCTACAAGAACCAGCTAGTTAACATGTAAAAGTTGTCCAAAATTGGAACTGGATAAACTGGTCTGGCCTGAAAGATAGCTAAAAGGTTTCCCGGCTCTGGATGGGGTGAGAGAGCCCTTGACATTCTGCCCCACAGGCCATCCACTCTGCAAGTCTTTATTCTGCTCTGAAGGTCCTCAGGAACCTGGGCACTGGGTGCTGGGTGCTGGGCGCTAGGTGAGAGAGGCCCAGCCAGGCTGAAAGATAAGGCTTTGCAGGCACACCTGAGGAGGCCTTTGGTTGCCCCAATGGACCCGGTGGATGACTGAGACATCCGAGAAACATTCCTAGAAGTCTTGAGGGTTAATACAGTGACTCCTCAATGCAGTGTGATGTAGGCAGAATGACCTATTTGTAGGTCAGACAGTTCTAATCTGGACTCTCACTAATTGACTGTAGTCAAGTTTCTTAGCCTTTTCTCAACCTTGGCCTCCTTCCTGTGAAATACCCTGATGGTGCTGGTGACCTCCCGGAAGGAAGAGAAGGATGAACAGAACTGTGTGTGTAAAGCACCCAGCAGTACCTGGTAAAGGCTGGGATCCATTATTTTCCTTCCCTGTGCTATTGTTAAGCTGCCCCTGCCCCCCAACTAAAAAACTCTATCACCTTATTTCCCTGGATTCAAAGTGTGATTGTTTAACATTGAAGAGTCAGAAGTTCGAGCTCTGAATCCTAGATTTCTGCATTGGTTGGATGACTTGGGCCCAATCCTGCGATCTTGGCATGCCGTGAAATGTCAGGCATCCTGAGGTGGCTGTGCAGGCCCCTCCTCTCCAAGCTGTCCGCGGTAGCACAGGAGAATCCAAAAGCAAAGAGTCCCCTCACTTGTTGCATGATCAATTTCTTTGGGCCTGCGCCTACACCAGCCTTTCACATCAGGGAGTTTCGTGTTGTCCCAGCTGATACTCGCGCGTGGAACCTAGAATCAGGCCGTGAGGTAATGCCAAGGGTATGTGGACTATTATAAATTAATATGCTGCTCTGCTCTGCACTGAGGTTCTTTCGGCTCTGATTTCTCCTTTTATGGTGTCTTTAGAAAAGGCTGGGAGATTAGGAGGTTGTTGACTGAGGAGTTAGAAACGCACGCATTCGGCACATCAGGGCTGGAGAGTGGCCTTTTGTGTTTGAGCAGATTCTTTTGTTTGGGTTGGGTTCATCTGTGACTGAAAACTGAGGCTGTTAGAAGGGAAAGGCAGCCGAGCCAGCCTCCTGCAGTAACAGGCCCTTGGTGGCAGGTCGGCAAGGGGAAATGAGACAAAACAGGTGAGACCCTCCCACTCCAACCACCAGAGTGGGCCTGGCAAAGACTGAAGTGTCCCATTTGGTGCGGCCAGAACCGAGGCCGGAGTCTGGCCATTGTCTGGAAACGAGAGTTGGAGTCCTGGGACTCGTAGTGACAGGCCGTCTGTCTACGGGGTCCCCTGTGTTCCTGTGGGAAAGGGGCTACGGAGCCTGCGTGGCTGGGCTTTGCAGGAGGCAACCTGAGCTCCTTGCGGGGCGGTCACACCGTGTCTCGCGCTAGCTGCTGGCCGTCTCCGTGGGTCGCCCCTTCTCAAGCCACCTCGTTCTGACCTCTTCCCTCCCAGACCTTTGTCAGCCTTGGTTCCGGGCCTGCAGCTGTCACTCCCCGTGCACAGCGCACCCTTCTCTCTCGGGCATTTTCAGCATTTCTCACTGTGTTTTGTCTCCATTCAACTTCCTCAACGTACGGAGTTGGTACTTGCCCTTGTTTTTGCCTCTGTCTACCCACACTATTGCTTCTGCCTGGGCCTCCTTTTTATTTCTTTTTTAAGCTGGGAAAACTCCCATTTATTCTTTAAAAGCCAGATTGAGTTTCATCGCTCCTGGGAAATCTTCCCTGACCCTTTCGGACACTGAGTTATTCCCCCGGGTCACCTCCACACTTTGCACACGTGACCTGTTATCACAGTGCGCTACTTTATACCTGTTTGCACACCTTGTCCCTGTCGAAAAATGCGACACCATTAAAAATGAGAGCCGCGTCTTATTTTCTGTAGAGCAGGCATAGGGTGCAGAGCTTGAAGGGTGGAGGGCCTGAATCAAAACCACAGAGCTGCCATCTGCAGGCTTTGTGACTGGTGGCAAGTTTTTAACTCAGGGGAGCTCTTAACCTCCCTGCACCTCAATTTCCCGATGGATACAATGGGGATAATCAAAGAATTCCCTCCTGCGTCTGTGGTGAAGGTCGGATGGGAACTGTGTGTGGAGCGCACAGTCCTAGTTGTCATCGATGCTGATCTGCGCTCCAGGCCCCATGCAGCCCGGAGCCTGGCGCATCATCGGGAGGGCTCTGTGGCTTGGCTCTGTGTCTCGACCGTGTGTTTGTTGAGGAAGGATGGTGTGGCCTTCTCGTGCTGTACCGTTGAGTTCAGCACCCTCCTAAGGTGGGTCTTGATTCCCCATTTCAGAGATGAGAGGCCTGAGGCTCGGAGAGGTTAAGTGACTTGCGAAGGTCACTTTAAAGTCCAAAATGTGGCAGAAGTCCTGGGCCTCTGGGCGGGAGATTAAACCAGCATCTAAAATGTCAACCGCTCTGTCGTTTGAAGGTTCTGGCCTCTCAGACCAGATCCTCAAGGGGGTGAAGTGGAGCAGCCGTGAAGTGTGGCCCCGTCCTCCATGCACTGGAGGCTGGATGGGCCCTGGCCATGGAGGCCCCCCGCTGCCCATGCTTTCTTTTGTGGGAGAGATGGCTGGTGTTTGGGCCCCCGTGAGCCTCTTCCATGAGCTTTCCCGGGGGGCTCACCTGTGAAAATGGGGGGGAGGGCCTGCGGCGGGCCCTAGGGTCCTCAGGCAGGTGTGTGGACAATGGCCTCAGCATTTGGTCGGAGCATGTCACTTATTCCCGCTCTCTCCCATTCCATTGTCCTTTCTTTCCTTATTTCTTTTATTTTCCTCCTTTCCCTTCTTTATCTTTTCTTCTCCTTCCCTTCTGTATTTCTTTCTGTTTATTTCCACCACAGGACATTTTAATATTACTTTTAGAATAATGACCTTAATGTTTTTTCTAAAAGTAGCATGTGTCCAATGTAAAGAATTCAGACCATCCAGATGAGAGCCAGGAAGAAAGTGAAAAATTGCCCTGCATCCCATCGCTGAGCACGGACTCTGCTAGCCGTAGATGAACATAATTCCAGACATCTCTGCCTCGTGTGTGGGTGTAACACACCCACAGAGGAGAGGCAAGCGGGCTGACGGATGGACATCCTGAGGGACAAACTAACACATCAATTGAAGGGATGATGTGCTTGCTTTATAAAAATGGGACAGCAGATGTTCTTTACAACATCTACTAAATTCCAGTTTGTTCCTGGAGTTTAAAAACCACGCAGCTGATGAGGTTTTAAGGTATGCTTTTGGAATCTAGAGCAGAGAGGGCCTTTGTGTCGTGGACTGTTGTGGGAAGTGCGGAATATTCACGGTGTGCATGGGCTCCAATAAAGAAGCAGGGCGTTGTCCTGAGCCCAGGCCTCTGGTTCTCTCCCAGAAGACCCTCTAGCCAGACAGCCCTAAGTCAGAGGAGAGCCTGAGACCGGAGAGAAGAGACAGCAGAGCTGTCATGTCAACATAAGTGTCTCTCCCTTCTCTGACCTCCCACTGAACTGGTCCCCACACTGTATAGTACCTTCCACTCTCTAGAGTTCCTCTCCTGCTTCCACAGGCTTCCTTCTGCCCTTGGCCTGGGATGCTCTGGCAAGGACAGACCCTGCAGGGCTGCAGAGTGGCCCCTGGGTGCACTCCATGGTCGCTTTGGCTGACTCTCACATACTGTGTTGGAGGGGAGCCAGGCCTCGGCCTGAAGCCAAGCCTGAAGCGGCCCTGCCCACACAACATGGCCGGGGGGAGAGGGGAGGGCCAGGACACTAACCAGATGCTCCTTTCCTCCTGTGAATTCCCTCTGGGGCCTTCGGTGTCAGGCCCACCCAGACCCTCAGAGAGAGTCAAGTGTCGAGTCTCACAAGGCCCCAGTTTATCCCAGAGGCCTGTGCTCACCTCTCACTGCCCAGTTCAGCATACACAGGGTCTGCAGAGGAGCAACCTTTTCCCGAGACCCTGTGCGGACTGGTCTCAGGTCCGCGTAGCTGGGAGGGAAGTCTGCTTCCTCCCTGGACAAAGCCTACCTGGAATGACCTGCCCTGCTCACTGCGTTACTCTCCAAGTGCTGCTGTGACACACGGCCACACACTTGGGGGCTTAAAAGGAATTTATTCTCTCACTGTTAAGAGGGCAGAAGCCTGAAATCAGGGTGTCAGCAGGGCTGGTTCTGGGAGTCTGAGGGAGAATCATTCAGCCTCTCTCCACAGCATAGTCCTCAGCTACCCTTGGCTTCTAGAGACTCTGGTCTCTGCACTGCCCTCGTACGGCCCTACTCTCTGTGTGTGTCTGTGACTCAGATCTTTTTCTGACTCTCTAAAGACACCTGACATTAGATTTAGGGTCACCCGAAATCCTGGATGATCTCATCTCAGGATCCCTAACTTAATTTCATCTGCAGCAGTCCTTTTCCCAAATAAGGTCACATCCAGTTTCCAGGGTTAGGACCTGGACATATTTGGGGGGAGGGGCAGCATGCAACCCTGATGCCCACCTTATGGACAAGCTTTTGCAGCCTCTCCCAACCTGTGTGAGCTGCCCCACAGGTACACATGGAGGGCGCTAGCTGCCGTCCGCCCAAAAAACCTTACCTCCTTTATCCTTTGTGTGCTGCTTGATGCCTAGCACTGTGCTACAAGCTTATCTTTAGTTGTTTCTTGCCAGACATGATAATTCTGGAAAAACAGTAAATTGTACAGGCATTATTTTCATGCTCACAAAAAGCCATGGAAATACCAAGTCCTATAACGAGATTTCAGAAAGATTTCTTATGCTCACCTCTGTGGGTTCGGTGTTCAGCGGTACAAGACCCGCTCAGCAAATGTGGCCATGGCTCACCAGAGTCCTCAGGTGGTGTGGGGGTGGGACAGCGGTGTGGCATCAGAATCCATTTGTCGGGTTCAGCTGATGCGGGAAGTGCTCTTCAGGTGTGAGCAAAGAATTCTGAGTGCGTACGTGATCTTTGTCCTTGATCCTTTCTTCACCTAGCCAAGGTCTCTGACATAAGCTATAATTACATATCTGATTTCTCCTTTCTGTAAGGTGCACTTTTTTATTCATGTCTAAATCTACTCATTCAAATCTACTCATCTTACTGTCTCTTTACGTGCCTCTATCTCTAGTGTCCCATCAATGCCCTCTCCCTAAATGGGGGTCTTGCTGGTCATCCTTGGCAGGCACAGCGCCTGGTTTCTTATCTGTGTGTTTATTTACACCTGTGATGTCCAGCATGGTGGCCAATTGTCACATATAGTGCATCCAGTCTAAATTAGTTAAAGTTAAATGCAATTTAAAGTTTATTTTTTGTTGGAAGCACACACCAGTGCACATCATAATCACATTACCCAAGATTAAAGATAAGGAGAGAATCTTAAAAGCAGCAAGAGAAAAGGAGGCAGTAACCTACAAAGAAGTTCCCATGAGACTATCAGCTGATTTCTCAAAAGAAACCTTGCAGGCAAGAAGGGACTGGCAAGAAGTATTCCAAGTCATGAAAGGCAAGGACCTACATCCAAAATTACTCTGTCCAGCAAAGCTATCATTTAGAGTGGAAGGGCAGATAAAGTGCTTCCCAGATAAGGTCAAGTTGAAGGAGTTCATCATCACCAAGCCCTTATTATGTGAAATGTTAAAGGGACTTATCTAAAAAAAGAAGATAAAAAATAGGAACAGTAAAATGGCAACTAACAAACTACCAACAATTGAACCTAAAAACAAAAACAAACTAAGCAAACAACTAGAACAGGAACAGAATCACAGAAATGGAGATCACATGGAGGGTTATCAGCAGGGAAGGGAAGGGGTGGGGGTGGGGGAAAAGATACAAGGAACAAGAGGCATAAATGGTAGGTACAAAATAGACAGGGGGAGGTTATGAATCGTATGGGAAGTGGAGAAGCCAAAGAACTTATATGTACGACCCATGGACATGAACTTAGGTGAGGGAATGCTGGTGGGAGAGGTGTACAGGGCGGAGAGCAATGAAGGGGAGAAAAAAGAATGGGACAACTGTAATAGCATAATCAACAAGATATATTAAAAATAAAAAAGTAAAGTTGAGTTTCTCAGTCATGCTTGCTGTATGTCAAGTGCTCGGTAGCCACATGTGGCTAGCAGCTACTATACTGAGCAGTGTGGATACAGAACATTCCATTTTTGCAGTAAGTTCTGTTGTACCCTCTGGTATCTGGTGCATAAACCCTCTCTTTGTCCTCCTTGATCCTTCCCTGATGGCCCCTCATTCCGACTTCACCTTAATTGCCCAGCTGGCGGCCCCTCAGGCTGACGAGCCTGTCTCCACACCCACATGGAGCGGCTTCACCAGTCTCACCCCGAGTGCTCACCCACAGCACCTACGGCCCGTCCCCTTTGCCCCAGACCATCGGGAATCACGGTCTGCGAATGGAACAGAATATCTGACAGCGAGACCGTTGGAAGCTCTGGGACTCAGAGCTGCAGCCATTACAGGAGGAGTCATAGAATCAAACTGATGCTCATGTGAGCTTTTGAACAGCTTGCTTTTGGGGTCCCTCCTGGAAACCAATTCCAAGCTGTTTCTCGGTTCCCTAGTACTCAGCCCTTGGCACAGGGCTTGTCCCTCATCAGTGCTTCCCAAACTTTAACATGCAGCAGAACCGCGTGGAAATGTTGTAAAAGTGCAGATGTTCTGATTCAGTAGGCCTGGAGTGGGCCTGAGATTCTGCATTTTAATGAACCCTGATAGGTGCTGATGTTGCTGGTCTGGAAGTCTGAGGCTCAGCAGTGCCACCTCTGTGGTCCGTTGTTCCTCTCTTTCTCTCAGAGCAGCTGCTCGCCAGAACTTGGTATCGAGACGTTCCGCAGAGACACCTTGAGAGCGTGCTCTGGCGATGCCACCACGCCAGGAAACGGCCTGGAGCTGAGCCCTGGCTGGTGCGCGGAACCAGGTAGAGCCATGGAATGTGCAGTCTCTCTGGTGTGTAGCCACACATAATCATAATGGCTGTTTTAGCCTTTAATTACAACTTACACTTCCCAGGACAACCTTTGCTCCAGATTTGGCTCCAAAGGATAAACGCTAGTTAGCACTGTGCCACTTCAAGAAATGAGCCCTTTGTTCTGTACCTGTTTTAAACATTGTGAGTGACAGCGGCGTCTCTGGCCAAGTCTCCAGGGCGAACCCCTGCGCAGGGGAGCGGCACTCTTACTGAAATAGGCAGGTTCTCGCCTTTTTGCTCTGAAGTTCGTTTTCCATTACAGTCACCTCATGTCTTTCGATCTCTGTAACTACTCAGTCAGGACTTCAGACGTGCATTCCCCTTTCTGACTCGCCCTGCAACCTACGTCAAGTCCACCTCATCCCCAGGTCTTCGCTGCGTGCGGCGGTGGGGAAACCAGGATGTGGAGGTCAGGCTGACCTGGGTTCAAAGCCCCCGTCAGTTCTTGGCAATAAGATCATAGACAAAGTCTTTAACTTCTCTGAACTTCGGAGCTTTAACTTAAAATGAGGCTACTCTGAAATGTGGGCATTAAATTAGATGTAGTGTGTTCTAAGGATAAATTGGATACGTAAGTGCACAGCCCAGAAAAGCACCCAAAAATGTTGTTTCCCTTTCGTAGTTGTTTCTCTCTTTAGTATTGACCCCTCCTCTCTTAGTCCTTTCTTCTTTTATCCATGCACGTTTCCACGGTCTAGGGAACTAGACGACGTGAGTCTGCTCACTTATCCAGATGCTCTTCTGTTCCCCCCGCCTTTCCCTCGAAAGACAAGCTTCTTGAGTATGTGGCCACTAGCTGGACTCATCACTTCCCTGTCTGCCTCGCATCTGTCAGGAACGCCAACCCAGAGCTCATGGCCTTGGCCTTGACAATCCTGTGTCATCTGTGCTTCACTCACCTCTGCGAGGGAGCCTCCCCATCTTTTCTTCACTGGATGGCACGCTCGCAGTGAAAATTGGCCGCCCCCAGCATTGGTCAAAGGTCACTAAAGAAAGAGAAGGATTGCTGAGAGATGAAACAGGTTTTTTTGTTTTGTTTTGCTTCCATGTGTTTTGGAGAAGTGGGGTGAGGCCGTGTGTGCGTGTGTGTGCGTTTGGAATAGGATAGGAGTCCTTACTCTTGGAGGCCACAGTGGCTTTGTAACTGAGAGGGAGATTCAGTGTGGTCCCAGCCGTGGGGAGCGGTTCACAGCTGGTCTCCGGAAGGATGTTAGAGCAGGAGGGAAGAACGGGGTATGGTCCATTTCACCAGGAGCAGAGGGTTACAGTCCATTAATTTTAATGTAATGTAAATCGGTTTATGGAAGTGCTGACACACTGTTATTTAAAAAGCATGAGCAGCATGATAACTAAATCTGTCTATATTTTATTTAAGCACAGTTGTAGAGCATCCTCACCCAGCTGGTGTGATAGATTTCTAGTATTTTAATTATATAAATTGCAAAGTACGGGAAAAGAAAAAAAAATGGTATTGTGACACCAGAAACAAGATGCAGTCCGTTAACTCAAGCTGTGTTATTTTAAGCTGACTGTTTTGTCTCTGAGTCTGACCGCTATCACTACTAAAAATGTCCCCTAAAAAAGTTGTGCTTTCCAGTATAGAGCAGGAGGGGACATTGCTGTCTGTGTAGTGTTCCTTTTTGGCACCTTCACTTGGAAGCGTGCGTTTCTGTGGGGAGCCAAGTGCCCCGGAATTTAGACAGTCCGCCGTACAGGGAGGGGAACAGGAGCGAGCCCTTTGGCAGTCTGGAGCCTGAGTTCTGCTTTGGGGTGGCCACTGACATAGCCTGTTACCCTCACGACTCTGAAGGTGAATTTCTTTGTTCCACCCACATTCAACAAGAAAGAATGGCCAACAAGCTTGGGGTGTCCGTGAAAGATGAGGGAGGGAGGAAGGGAGGGAGGGAGGGAGGAGGGTGGGGGGGGGCAAGTTGAGGCCTGGGAGGTGGGCAAGGGAAAAAGGACAGGGTTGGTGACAAGGGTGTGCCACCCCCGGACCTGGAGAGTCTCCTCTTTATAAGGACACAGTTGTAGGCACAGCATGTGGCCACACTTCCACCCTGTTCATTGCATGAAGCCTGTTGGTAATTCTTCTGAGAAACACCACTGGGAGGGTTGGTGGCTTTATCACCTTTAACCTGATCTGGCCCGTGAGGCTGCTGGGGTCCCGGTGTTCAAGGACCACAGTCAGACACGCTGCTTTGCTTTGAGCACCAGCTGGAGTACCCACGACCTCTGTTTGGGAAGTGCTTCCAAGGCCAGCTTCAGGCCCCGGCGAGCAGCTGCGGGCCATGGGGAGCGCTAGAAGTCCATGTGAGCTGTAGGGAACCCCCCGCCTCACAAGTTAATGCCGTGTGGTGAATCAGCCACGGACGTGAGCACTGTGAGGGGCTGTAGAGGTCGAGCCCAAGCTGGCTTTTGAAATAGAATTGAGGCCCAAATGCAGCGGGTGAGGGGCTGGCCAATCTGCTGCCTGGTGCTGAGCTGAGTTTTCTGTGTTTCCCTCTGTAACACTACATCGTATACGTCATTATTACTGAAAAAAAGGGGGGAAAGCCCTTTCTTCAGGGAAATATACATAAGTAAAGCAGACACGTACAATAGGCCCTTAAACTATGTTGCTCCTGTTGGTCGATTTCACCCGCTCGGTACTATTCTCTCTCCCCGCGTGTGGATTTCATGGCACGTCAGACCTTGCTCCTTCTTCCAGTGGTCTCTGTTCTTTCCTCCTCCTTGGACAAAAACTACGCAGTCTTTCTGTAGCTTCAGCGTTATATCTGAACCCCTCTCGCCTGTTCCTGCCCCCGTTATCCGGGCCGAGGCTGCCAGCTCTTGGTCATAGCTAGGTCCTGTCTTATCTGCGTTCTCACCAGGGGCTGGAGATGACATGCCCCGGCCCCTCTCTTGGGCTGGTCCTGGTTTTTTCCGAGGACAGTTTCCACTGGAGAGAGCATGGAAGCCACTTTCCTTTCTGCAGCGGGTCTCCTACCTTGGGCCGGGCCCTGGCCCCGTCCCCTGCTCCCTTACAGGGCCACGTTGATTCAGGAGTCAAATACCGGTATTGCCGACCCTGGTCTGCATTTAGGAAAACCATTTTCTGTCATTTGGTTTTTTCCTTCCATAGTTTTTCAACCGTGGTTCTTTTAAAAACTTCTCACGACATTTGTGCAGCTAACCAATAAAAGGCTCCTTTTGAAGAACCCTGACAACCTGTACTGCTCACGTCTTTCCTCCTTGGCTTCCAAAGTGGGTCTACTAATTAAACAAAAAGAAAAGATCACAGTGTCCGTTTGTTTTTGGCAGGTTGGCAATTCCAGCAGAGTTGAGACTCTCCCGTCGTCCTCTTTGTTTTTAGCATCCTTTTCCAACCAGGAACATGTTGAATGTTCATTTGGAAAGATGGAAACTTCCAGGATCGTCACTCTTGGTGTTGCTGTTGCTCTTACGTGCCGTCCTCAGCCAGGTTAAGGCTTGATGATCGGTCCATAAGGTAAACTTCTGGCTGAAGACACATGGCCTGCGTTTATCCAAAGCCCTGGTTGCCAGCCATTGTTTCTGAGAAGCAGGCATGTTTCTTTCCCTTGGCAACAACTGTGTATGGACGTAAATTGCAGGCTGTCTCACACAGCCACGGCCCTATAGCTGAGCAGCAGGCATTGCTGTGTCTGCTGGGTCAGTTATGAGCAGGGTTGAACGGCATGGGTCTTTAAAAAACAGGTAAATTGGAACATACTTGAACTTTACTAAAGCTTCTAGAGACCTTGGGATTTAGAAAGAGTTTGAAAGGATTTGCTAGTGTCGATGAGTTCATTTCAAAGAGTATTTACTGAGATCCTCTGTGGTCTGCCAGGGACACAAATGTTAGAGACAGCGTCCTGTCCTCGGGAGCCCCAGGGCACCTGGGGAAAGAAATGAATAATCGTAGCACAGTATCGCATGTGCTATGAAGAGGTTTATCCACAGTTGTTTTATGAGATCCAATGAAAGGAAAATGAGTTCCAACCACACTTTGGGTGGGGGAGAGAGGTAATGGAAAGCTTAACATTTAAGCAGGATCTTGATGGAATTTTCCATATAGGCACATTGGCAAAAGACATTCAAGAAGGAGGGAACAGCATGAGTGAAGGCCCAGCAGCCTGCAGGCTCTGGGAAGTGGCTTGTCAAGAGGCTGAGTGGGCAGGAGCATCAGGAGATGAGGCTGTGGAGGCGGGCCCGGGCCAGCCTTCCAAGGATCTCGCAGGCAATAACTCCCATGCATTCAACTCCATCTCATGCACCAGACACCTGGCTGAGCACTTAGCAAGCACAGCGTCTCTGTCAGACCCTTCTTGTGTCAATAGATGCGTGGCGTGTGATGCAGAAGCCACGTTCCTCTGTTTTCATCCAGGGACGTCCCACCGAGATGGACAGTGGGGGTGAGGAAAATAAAGTATTCATGACACGTCTGTGATTGATTTGGGCCTAGTACAATTTTTGGTAACAAAATAAGCCAGGGTGACAGTCAAGTGTCCAGTTGCTGTTGTTTCAATTAGAAACCACCGTACCTGATTGCTAAGGAATCCATGATGTGATGCAGTTTTCAGTTCACTTGCTAGAAGCATGTCGGAGCAGTTCAGGGAGAGCACCTAAACTATGGTTTTATTTAAAGTGCTTCCAAGGTGTTTGCTGTGTCTTTACAGGACAGCTCCTTAAATCTGAGGTCCCTGGCCCAGACGGAGTCATTGATGAGCTTCAAGGGAATCCAGGACAGCTTTTAAATTGTATACAAAACATTTTCTCTCTGAACACATTCGTATGTCAGCTTCTACGAGAAAGTCCATGCTTTGGTACACTTCTAAAAAGGATTCGTTGGACCCCAAAATAATTGGAGCCACTTATTCATAGGTCATCTTCGTAATGTAATGTCCCCACTACTTCTTCAGTGCCTAGATGATGAAACCCCAGCCTGTTTGTAAGGGAGGCAGGGACTTGAGAATCAGACAGACCTGGATTCAGGTCCTGATTCTGCCATTTGCCGCTTACGTGACCTTAGCTTCATTCCCCACCTTGTGAATGTGGAAAGTAAGGTGGGACCCGATGATGAGATTACTGAGATGGGAGGGCGCTGAGGATGGACCCTGGCGAGTGCCGGTACCCAGGGGGCTGTCAGGAAAAGGGGGCTGATGAAGGAGAGAGAGAAGGAGAGGCCAGGAAGCAAGGAGGCAGACAAGGAGAGGGGAGTGTCCAGAGTTGAGGGAGGGGACAGTGTCAAGCAGGGTGCCACTCGAGTGGCCTCGGACCAATCCAGGTAGACAAGGACTACAAAGACACCTTTGGTCTTTTTATTGTGATCCCACATCTTACTTCTCCAGACTGTGCTCAGGAAATATTTGATGAACTAGTCAAAGGCTCCTTTTATTTATTTAACACAAATCTACTCAGTTCATGAGGTCTCCCTTAAAAAGTTTAGGCCCTAACCTTAGTGATTTCTACCTGTGCAATTGCTGACAAGCCTGGGGCGAGCCGCCAGACACGTGTAGGTGCGGTGTGCGGCCTTGGGCCTGCCACGTGTCTCTCCCGGTCTAAGAGGTGGAGCCTGGATTCCCTGTAAAGTTCCTCCAGTCTGAAGTGACCTCTCCGCATTCACAGCCCAGTCACCGTGGGGACAGGTGGTGGCGGTTAATGTCTTCAGTTCTTAATGCAGAACCCTGACTCTGCTTGGAGCGCTTCACCTCGTGGGACGTCCCTCTGTGAGCTCACAGCCTCGTTCTTCCTGGTGCCGCCTGTGCCCGTGTTTGGCAGGTGGATAAAGGTATTGCATCTGAGGGGTTTTTTCTCCCGGGGAATCCTGTTGTTTTAGCGCAGAAACATTACGAATGTTCTGTAAAACAAAAATAGCATTTGCTGAATGCCCACAGTGAGCTAAGCCCTGTGCTAGACACTTTCACGTACGTGACCTCGTTTGGGGTGAGAGTCCCCTTGATGGGGATTTCAGTGCCCTGCAGATCGAATAATGCTTCAGATGAAGGTTTTCCTGGTGCAAACAGGGCCGGTGTAGCGTGCCTGGCGGGTAAGGTGAGCATCAGTCCTGCCTCCTACCCCTGCTTACCAAGGTGCTCTTCTTTGTTTGAAGCTGACTTCCACACCAGACGACTCTCTGAGCGGGACCTGCTTCACTCCAGCTAGTTTGAAATTGTCTGTGTGTGTGTGTGTGTGTGTGTGTGTGTGTGTGTGTGTGTGTCTCTGCAAATGAACCTCTCCCGGTGTTCTGCCCTGTCTGCTCAGGGGTTTGTTCCTTGTCTTGGTGGCACATGTGGACCTATAGCCCCAAGTGTCACTGGAGCTTGTGTTGTTCAGTGGTGCCCTACGGAAGAGAAGGGCTCCCCAGCCCCACTCAGCCGGGCCCGGGTGCTCGGGCGGCCAGGCCTGGGCCTTGGGAGTTGAGTTCATGGATGAAAGGCCCAGGCAGGATGCTGCTTCGTGACTCAGTTTCCACCAGCTGGACCCAGGGTCAGGTTCTTCATGTGTCAAACAGGATGTCTCAGGGTAACCCTTTCCCAGGTGTTCTAATTTGGGTTCTTCCAGTTAGTTCTAGTTACTTTCTTTTCCAGAACATTCTGTTTAGTTTCTTCTTCCAATGAGGCTGACAAGCACTCTTTGCAAATAGTGTCTTCTGGGGCCTGAAGCCCTTCTGTGAGCGCCCGGACCGCACTGGCCACACAGCCCGCTCCTCCGGTCTGCTCTGCCACTCTGTATTCTCCATCACACGTCCGCAGTCCGGTGTGAGAAGTGCGTTTGTTTCCTTATTTACTGATCGCCTGCCCCGCCCCAGGGGAACACTGCTTGGTGAGCGTGGAGACCTGGTGCCTCATCCCCCGCTGTGTCTCCAGAGCCCGGAAAAAATACTTGGTACATCGTTGGTGCTTAATGAAAATGTGTTCAATGAATGAACAGGAAGCTGAAAGAAGGAAAGAAAAGGAAGAAACTGCGCAAAGGAGACAGGGAGGGAGGAAAGGTTGGAAGGAGGGAACTTTAACAGGGACACGATCTCTTTTTGTATTAAGCAAGCTAGGACTGATGAGATCAGTCATCAAAGCTCATGAGGGGTACCCTGCTCTCTTAGCGTGGCACATGTACCCCCTGGAGCCCAGTGCACTGTCTTAGACCAGACTAGGGTCCGCCTAAGCTATTCCAGCACTGAGGGGCCTGGAACTGCCCTCCCCCACTACTTGCTGGGCCCTCACAGCTCCTTCTCTGAGGGGAGCTTTGGCCCCAGGACATTAGTCCCACATTAGTAGGAGGCATTGAGGTCTAGCTGAGAGGCTCAGGGAGGGGGAGTAGGGCTCCCCAGCTCAGCCTCTGCCTCTCCGCCTCGTGAATGTGCAAGGTGACATCTTTCTTGTGGATTTGGAATAAGAAGAACATATCTGTGGTAGCTGCTCCATCTGTGGCTTGTGAGATCTGGGCCAAGGATCATGACTTCCCCTCCCCACACGCTCCTGCTCATCTGTGTAAGCTAGCAGGTGGAAAGAAAGCAAAGGAATGTCCCCTCCCTCTGCCTTCCTGCCTCCTATCCTAGCTGGCTCGCTGCGGAAGCCCCTGGGTTTGAAGGCTGCCGCAGATGGGACAGGCAGTGTGCTGTGGGACATCTGCACTGCAGTGACCATGGTGCTGCTGTTCCCGCTCTGGCATCGCATCATGGAGATGGCTTGGCTGGAGGCACGCGTTTCCTTGGCTACCGCTCGTGGCCCATGGGAGCTGACACGCTCTTCAGTGTGTATTTCAGCAGGTCCAACCGGTGTGATGCCCCGCGGACCGACTTCTCTGAGAGGGCGTGGGCCGAGCAGCCAAGAGCAGCGGGGAGGCTGCCAGATTTTGAGAAAGTATTTGAGGCACTGAGGCCGTGCAGGGCCCCACACCCTTGCTCGCTCTCCGCCTGCAGTTTTCATGTGGGCGGGGGCTGGATTGAGTGTCTTGGCAGAATCCAGCAACCGGAGTCCTTTCTGGCAGAAGTGGGGAGCGCACATCAGGATCACATTCCAGATGCAGGGACAGAGATTTGGGAAGGATAGCAGAAAGAGAGTGAGAAAATTAAATGCAGTGAGAAATGGATTTTCCCTTTCTGCCGTCTGAAAATAACTGAGTTACGTTATTTTGTAAAATACTGTGTTTTGAGATTTTTTTCCTTCCCCATCATACTACCAAGTCTTTTACTGGTTTGAAGAGAGAAATAAAGCACGCATTTTGGCCCTGGGCTGTGACTCCTACCAAAGGCCTTACACTTGGGCCAGGTTCTAAGAGGTGGCTCTGCTATCTGTTGACACTGGAAATGAGAACCAAGGCCCCCTAGGGAAGGTGTGGCCCGATCTCCTTTGTCAGGCCCTGGCTGGCTCCTCCCCATCTTTCAGTCAAGGCCAGTCCCTGAAACCCCTTCCCCAGAGCCGTCCTTTCCTCTAGGCTGGAAGGGCTTAGTCACATTTGACCAGCGACCTTCAAAGGTGTCTGCCTCACCTCCTGATGTCCTGTCGGCGTTTCCCTCCCCCCTTCTCAGCTGTCCCTTGCATTCCGCTCCTGGTCTCAGTCACTTGGTGGTTTTTAATGGGGAGTTCCCAGGTCACCGTTGCCCTGACAGTGAGGTCTTTTCACTGTCAGTCCAGATAATGTTTAGTGGCTGTTAGAGACTGTACTTTAATCATGGAACGTGATAAGATGAGACTTCGGGCAGTTGTTCAACAGAAATCCCATTAGATGGGTGTGCATTTCAACACAGCCTCACGGACGGACAGGGAGGAACAAGCATGGGGCTTGCAAGAGCTTCGACTCCGGAGCCAGGTACCATAAGTTCATATCTGGGCTTAGCCAGTACCAACGGATGGCCTTGTGCAAAGACGCAACTTACTGTGCCTCGGTTTTCCCACCTGTGAAATAGGTGCAAAACAGTATTTATATGAAATAAAAATAGTATTTAAATGAAATAGTGAACATAAAGCGCTCATAACCATGCCTGCTACTGCTCAACTAATGTTACTTAGCATCATCGCCATGGTCGCCAACATCTTTATCTATTACCCAGTGGCCCCATACAAGTTACTTTGATTCTCTGGCCCTTCGTTTGCTTATATGAAAGTGAGTGCCGTACTAATAGCATTGTCAAGAAGATTTCAAGATGCTGTATGTGCAGACTCTTAGCCCAGGGCTTGACACCTTGGAAACCTGGCAGAAATGGCCCCTCCAAAACAGCCTGTTTCTGGATAGCCTATCCGCTGCTTGGATGCAAGGCTCCCTTTCACTCCAGTGTGGCTGGCTGTGCAATGGCAAGTATCGTCCTTATTAGTTATTTTAATTTAGCACGAGTTAACATAATCTTCAGTCTAAATGGTCAACTCCTTCCCCACCTTCCACTTCTCTCTTTGCGTCTTCCCTTCTGCTGTGAATCAGGCAGGCAGGTGGCCTTGAGGGCCCGTACATGTCCAGGGTGCCGACGACGTGTAAGACTTTCTGCCTAGATATGAGTCTCAACGTGCCTAAAACTCTCTCCTGACCCCACCCCGATGCCTCGTTCACACCACCATTTTCCCATTAATCTTGAGTTGTGTTCAATTCAACCCCTATTGCTCGAGTTAATGTCTTCATTCAGTAAAGGCCTGCAGTCACCGTATCAGATGGCTTCAGTTATGACACGTCACTGCTTTTCACAATATGAAGGGCATATTCAAAATCACACGGTTAACTTTGAATGAAGTTTCAGGCCTTTCTTAAGCTAGAAGATCAAAGGAGAAGGCCCAATGCCTGCCCTGGAAGAAACTGCAGTTTAAGAGGGGTGATGGATGATTTAGAGATCATCAAAACAGAAGTTTCACATGGTCCCAGAGGAGAGGCATGTAATACAATGTGGGATTCAGGAATGATTTCTTGGAGAATGTGCCCCTCACACTGAATCTTCAAGTCTATGGGAGGGATTATCTGGGCAAAGAAGGGCCGGATGATGCGAGGACCGAGGGAGTGGCCTGGGAAACAAAGATGAAGAGGCAGGAACTAGGGGAGGGGTGTGTGGTAGCACATGCTCTTTGGTGTTGCTGGAGCATGAAGGGCCCTGGATGTCAAACTAAGGGGCCTAGACTTAGTTTTCCAGGTAATGGGGTGCCATGGAAGGAAGGCCGGCACGTGGTCCTTTCATGTGGTTCCCTTATCCGGGAAGGAGTTCGAAAGCCTACATACTGACTGACATCTCTGTCCCCAGACTGTCGTGGACATGCCGCTTTGCATGGGCTTTAAAGGGTCACTTTCCTCCCCGTAGAAAAAGACCAACACTCCAAAAGAAACTAAATAAAAAATAGTTGAACATACAGGTCTTAGAGGTTCCAATGCAAATGACTTAATTATCTGAACAGATGCTCAGCTTCATTCATCATAAGGAAAATGCAATTCCACATGACACTGAGATACCACCTCTCACTTCTTAGAGCATCAAAGATCAGAAAGGGTAATTTCTTCTGAGATGGTCAGATGTGGGCTTCCTCATACATTGCTGGTCGAAGCGTAGTTTTGGCACCTTCTCCTCAGAAAACATCTTGGCGATATTTTTCAAAATTATAAAGGCACATACTCTTTGCCCTAGCAATTCCACTTCTCAGCCTATAGATATCCTTATATTCAGAGGAAGCAGCAGATGCACACAATTGTTTATTGTGGCCTGTTTGAAATCGCAAAAGATTGGAAACAGTCTAAATGACATAGAAAGAAAACTGGTCAAGTAAATTACACTTTATTCATGCAAACAAAGGCTCTGAAATCTTGAATAAACAGAATGAGAACTTCTGTATGTGCGGATCTGGACGGATTACCCAAATAAAGTATCGGGTGAAAAGGAAAAAAATTGTAAAAAAAACAGTGCTTAGTCGTAAGAGTATGCCCTCCTGACGTCGGATAGCTCACATTCTGGAAGTGCTGAGGGCCAGAGGCCGTTATTTTCTTGTTCGTTGTCACGGCACTGGAGAGACCTCCTGAGCGTCCGTCTCTCTGAGTCGGACTTTACACAGATGTCCGCTGAGCGGACGTTTCTCATCGGTTTAATGTTTGAGTTTTAAAGGCTCTAACAAATTATGGTGTGAACTGGCTGTAACTTTTTGGATCCCTACCAGCAGCGTAGGGGAATTCCATTTCTGCCACCCTAACAAACTGCTGATTTGTTTAAACTGTATTCATTTTAGCTTTTTAAGTAGGTTTGTTTTGTACCCTGACTGCTCTTTTAGCTGCTTTATCGTAAGGATTTGTGACGAGCGTTTGTGCAGATGTGTGCTTAGTGGCGATCGGCCTTCAGTAATGGGTGTGCTCACGTGACTTACCTGCTCTGTTGTGCGTTTGCGCTGCTGTCCTTTAACACACAGGGCGGTGAAACAGGAGGGATGCCTCACAAAGCGATGCCGCTCCACGTCCACTCCACGAGTAACAGGCCTAGCTCCTGCTTTGTGGTGTGATTGTTTTCAATACGGGGAAAATGCTTCCAGTGTTCAAAAAGTTTTCTGGTATACACAATGTACACGTTAAAGAATAACCGGCAAAAAAAGAAAAAGAAGAAGAAAATGTATGATTTGCATTATTAATGCACTTCATCACTTTTGTAAGTTCAAACATTTAGTAATATAATAAAAAGCCTTCCTTTCTAGTGTTAAAAAAGAAAAGAAAAAGGAAACGGAAAAACAAATACACATGCATATATGATCAAATATACATAAAATACCTCCAGAAGGAAAAATAAGAAATTTGTATATTGTTCATTGTAATGAGTAGGGAAATAGGAGGAAAATATGTTATCGTTTATTCTTTTGCACCTTTTGAGTTTTGAACCGTATTGATGTTATTTTTTAAAAAATAAAAATGAAACAAAAGGAAGAAATTCAAACAAATGAACCATCACCACTAGGAATTCATTAGAAGTGGGGCTAGAGTAAATATTCCGTGGACTCTCTTCATTTTGTAGTCAATTAGTGAGGGAGACCCGGCCCCACCTGCCCAAGTTAGAGACGGACGGTAAAATAAAGCCAGAAGCAAACATGACAACGCCCGAGGGAGCTAAGCTGAGCGTGGACGTGCCTCACGCTGTGTTTCGGGGCGCTCGGGATGTCTTTCAACAACGAATTAGTGGCTTACGTGGCATGGCTTCGATGCTCTACTTTGGGTTATAGAAGCTTGTTAGTTCCATTTCCGTCCATACTCAACACTCCTACCCTGCGTTTCATCTCCGCCCCCCCACCTCCCAAACACAGGACCAACTTTTTTAAATGGTCATTTTGAGTTCTCACCAACGTGTACACATTACTTCCCTTCACAAGATTATAAACTCCGAAAAGAATGAGGACTGTGCCAAGAAGTCAAGAAACTTCTTCTGTGAAGGACCAGACGGTAGGCCGTACCGGCCGGACTCTCTGTTGCAACCACTCAGCTCCCCACTGCAGCCCTAGGTGGTGCGCCAATAATGGGTGCGGCTGTGTTCCCACGAAACTTTATTCACAGAGCAGGTGGCAGGCCGGATCTGGCCGAAGGGCCACCGTTTGCTCTCACCTAGTCCATGTTTACCGGTATCGGATGTATCGTTGTGTTCCTTTCCATGCTCTCCCTTTTCTTTGGCTCCTTCTGGGAAGTGGATGATGTTTCTGGGACATGCGCCTGTGTGTGTGTGTGTGTGGTCATAGTAAGTGCATATATGTGTGCACTTGCGGTCCGTGGTTGGAGGGGGGAGGACTGAAACAGGAAGAAGGAGAGACAGTATGTCTTTCTAGATCAGTGAGGATTCCCTGCTACCGAGTAACTCAGGCAGCCGTGGAAATGTTAAGAAATGATTTTTAAAGAAAAGGTAAAAATCACGATTCTCTTTCAAATATTAAGTGAGCACTTGTAGAAGATTTCCTTTGACTCACTAATGTGTGATGGAACCAGTATGATGTCACGGCTCCTTCAAAGCAGAGAGCAAGAGCACGCGAAAGCCATCGGGAGTGTGGACAGGAATTTGCTACACATGAAAAACTGGCCTCTTGGGGAGCAAAGATGGCTTATTATGTGCATCTCCACCGACAAAACTCATTTCCATTACTGTCAATTTTCTACAATTCATAGAGTTGTAAGGAGCTAAGCTAAAGAGAATGAAAGATGCAGACCTATAAAATCAGATGATCCAGAAAAGCTTACTAAACAATGACTAATTATTTCCTGGAAAAGATACACAGGATTCTTTTTTTTTTGTTTAGTTTTTGCTGTTTTCAACGTTTTTCACAAGTTTGTGTGATAGAAATAACATTTAGTAAGTTAATGTTACTCTAGCTTATAGAGGATCTTGAAACCAGGCATAAGGTTTTCAGACTCAGTGTGACCGGTGACTGTCAGCTACGGCAGGGCCTTGAACCTGCGACAGTGCAGGAGGGAGTGAGTTTACCAGCTGTGTTCTAGGTGAGGGCTGACGTTTGCCCAGTGGAGGGGGGCGAAGGGGACAATCCCACTGTTTCTGAAGAGGCAGTGTGGTGACAGGGGACTAAATGGGAATGGGGTTGAAAACGTGCATTTCCTACCCCTGCAACATTGGGCAAGACGGACCATTTGCTCCTCCGCGGTGAGGGGGTAATATTAATGGCCTCGGAGGCTATTGTATTAAATGAGGAAGCACATACCGTAGTACTGTGGACTTTCGGGGCCATGGCAGTTTGTAATAAGGGTTAGTTTCCTACTTTCCATCTGGGGTATGCCCTTGGGCAAAATATTTCAGCAATCCAAGCTTAGGTTCCTTTATCTGTTCAAATGCAGAACATGATATCCACCTCACCGCATTGCTGCAAAAATTGGCAAGTAGCAGTTCCAGGAAATACTGGTTTCCCTTAGGGGTTCGGGAAGGCCCCACAGAGGAGATGGCCACTAAGTCAAGTCTTGATGGATGAATAGCTGTTTTGTACATCAGCATTTCCAGATTTCATAAGATTTCCCAGCACAGTAATTAGCACGCATATAATTCAGTTTTATTTTATTTATTTTCATCACTTCATCTTGGACCATTTTGTTCTCTTTTAAGTCATTGTACGGCACTGAGTTTTAAAGCATGTCACGGTATGGGGCATGTATTCTGGTCATAGTAAGTGGGAAATAGTGGGAAATCGTTGAAGCTTAATTGGGGATGAATTATCCCCAATTAATGGGGATAAATGGAATGTATGAGGTCTGTCCAGAAAGTGTCCAGCCATGTAATATGAAAAATCAAGACATTTACTGAAGAAGATACAAGAAACATTGTATATAGGACAATGATGCCTCAGTCCCCTTCAAAGTAGACACGTTGGGACCTCACATAGTTCTCCCAATGACCATCAGCTGCCCCGTTGTGTTTTCTTGAATCTCATTGATGATCTGAAATATCTTCCCTTTCAAAAATGATTTTGATTTTGGGAAAAGCCAGCAGTCACAGAACACCAAATCTGGGCTGTAGGGGGGCTGAGTCACCTGGGTGATTTGATGTTTTGCCAAAAAACTCTGCAAGAGACGTGATGCATGAGTGGGCGCGTTGTGATGATGAAGCTGCCAATCACCAGGTGCCTATAGCTGTGTCCTTCTGAATCATCCGAATAGTTTTTGCAGAGGAATGTTTAAGCTTAATGCAATATTTGATGCAGATTTGTTGCTCTGCCTGCTCAGTCATTTTGAATGTGAGGCCACAGAGTGCACATGCTCACTCAACAGCATCTACTGCCCCCACTGACTAGTGCAGTGAAGTCGTCATTGTCACTCACGCACGTTCCAGTCCACTCTCCTTGGCTGCCAGGTCACATCCATGTCGTACAAACTCTTCTTGTCTTATTAACAATGTTTGGACTTTTGTGGACAGACCTTTGTATACTGTGCATGTGAATTAATGTTTATTTAAAGCCCTGTTAAATCGTAGGGACAGCCCTAATCACAAATATCAATAAAATATCGTAGGAACTCTATTATTTTGGCACCTCAACTTTGTCTCCCAGATATTCTTTCTCCCAGGAGCTGCAAAAATTATTTAGCAGACCACTGGAAATGATGCTCATTTCGCTTGCCGTTCATGAAATCCCTCCTCCCCCTCCCCCACCCCGTCTCCCTTTCTCTCTCATTGTTCCCTGGAAACGATACTCAGGGAATATGAGCCAGCCAAGACTGACTTTACTGGTTTATAGCAATTTAAGGAATTTGCATGAGGATTTCCAGGTGAAGCAGAGAAAGCCTGGCTCCTGCCTTTTTTAGCTTGCCTTGTAGCTGTCAGTCTTCCGTGTCTAATGTCACTGTTGCTGGTATAGTAATAACACTGTCAAGTGGTGGTCCAGGCGGGACTCCAGAGTAGGAGCCTTACCCCCAGGGCACCCCCCACCCATCAGCTATCTTCCTGCCTGCCTGGGATTCCTACCCTACTTTCTTTTAGCCTTGGTTGCCCTAACTCTCCCCTTCTGATGAAAAGCCTGCTTTCCTTTTGCGCTTTTAATGTCTCCCCAAATCTCTTCTATTATGCATTTCCCTGTCTCCTGATGACAGCCTTTATATAACAGCATAATCTGCTGATACTTGACAGAAATTAGGGGAGGGGAGAGGGCAAGGGAAGAGTTTATGAAATGAAAGACAGTCTCTTTGTTCTTCTGTGGAGCCTTTGTGTCAGAGCATTCTGAACGCCTGTTCTGCAGAGAACGGAGATGGAGCTTGTTAGTGAAACCGGTGCATTGACCAAGAAACGCACGGACGTCATGACAAGGAACTTTTCTTCTCTCATGGTTCTTTCAAA
Source organism: Macrotus californicus (assembly GCA_007922815.1). NCBI lineage: Eukaryota > Metazoa > Chordata > Mammalia > Chiroptera > Phyllostomidae > Macrotus > Macrotus californicus. The sequence continues at coordinate 6,328 of VMDR010001474.1, read as the reverse complement.
AGTAATTCAGTGGAAGTTCTTTCACTGGCCTCGGCTGAAAACGCAGGTAGTCCTACTCTCAAGTAACGAAAACTCCTAGGGCCGCTGGAAGTTGACAACACAATTTCAATTCAGTTATTAAAACTGCCCAGTCTGTGTAGTAACCACAACTTCCTCTACGCTTTAACAGTGACCCTGCTCCCCTCTGCAGTCAGAGCCTGCTGCAGGTGAGGGAGGGCGAGGGTCCTCCGCCCTCCCTCCCTGGGGCCCGGGTCTCCGATCTGCTGGGTGTACAGAGAGGGAAGGGAAAGGCAGAAGGCTCTCACTTGATCAGTCCTGTTGGAAAATACCATCTGGGTGGTCTTTAGAGCTGACCTTTTCTCTCATGGGTTCTTTTGTGGGTTCTTCCGAGACCCTTTCTGGGAACATTTGGAACCCCATTTCCCCTAACACACGTGTTGTAGTTTCCTCTAGCTGGTTACTCTTTCCTCAGCTCTGTTTTTTTTCTAAGCAGTCTCCTCTGCACAGATACTTGCACCTGCCCATGGGATTTTCTTAGGTGGGATTTCAGATAGATCCAGGCTGACTCTCTCCCCAGCATGCCTGCTGTCTGGTCCATAGCAGCACTCACAGATCACCTGCCCTGGCAACCCTGAGGGGAACGGTACCAATAGACAATCTCCTTTGCTTATACATTACAGCGACTAATCTTTTAAATTTTCCAGGTGGGAATCAGACCCAGGGCTCTGTGTCCCAATAACTGTAAGGAAACCGAGTCAAACCCTCCAGTGATCTCAGTGAAGCTCCTTTCTCTTAACCCGAAGGAGAAGAGACCCCCGTGTCCAGGGGAGGGGATACGCCCACACAGCTATCCCCAAAATCATCTTTCAAGCTTCATTTTCTCAAAACAGGTCTTTCCTCACCATGAGTAAGAGATGCAGAGTCATGTAATGAGTTTGTCCTTCAACATAGAAATTGTGTATGTTGGTCTCTTCCACGTGTAACACGCACTGGTTTCCTGTCTTTCTGAACATGAGACAGCAGCTGCCCAGCATCCTCAGCTGCCTCAGCATCCGCAGTCTGCCACCATGTCTGCTGAGTGACCCTGCTACATGCAAAGGCCTTGTTCTTGCTATCTCATCCAGTGCTGGCAGTGATCTGCTTTTAGAAAGACAGAAACCGAAAGATTCCAGGGTCGTTTTAAAGTGTTCAGATAGTGTTAGGGCTGAGGTTGGAAACAATATTTTTCAAATAGTTTATAGTTTCCATTTTGATTGCCTCTGTAAACAAACTTGCAAGTGGATAGATTAAAAAGAATTCTTTTGGTATTAATTTCTAATTTTGTTGTTTGGGTTTTTTGGTCAGAACTATAGTTCTGAGTGAGTTCTAACTTTTAGAATGTAGTGAGGTTTATATGGTGGCCTAATACATGGGCAGTTTTAGTTTCATGGAATTTGAAGACTATGTATTTGCCTAATTTGTTGTTGTTGGGTAGAGTTCTGTGACTTGCTCTTAACTTGGACTGTCTTAGCTTCCAGTTCAGGGTCTTACACACAGCAGACCCCAACACTAAAAAACAAAGACATTTGGGGGGTGCTTATGACCTTAAAATACCAAATTATCATCGAAAACATCAGTGAATCTGAAACTCGACTATATTTTTGTAAAGCGGGAAGTCTTACCTAGATCCATAAGATTTGGTGATGAGGTTTTCTTCTACTTCTAAACCAGTTTTGGATGGCGAGGCAAGACGTGTGAATTCTTGGCCCAAATCTCTGCCCCTAACTTGCCCCTGGGAAAATTGCCTCCCCATGAAATACGGGTGTCGGACAGATGTTCTCATGGTCTCAAAGTCTGAGGCTCTGCATTGTGGGCCTCTGGCTTTCTCCATCCTGAGGGTCACGGGCAGTTCAAGAAGGAGGGTGTTCCCACTGAGAGTGAGTGTTTCTTGGAGAAAGCACGATACACAGGCAGATGCTGCACACTGGTCCCTGAGAATTACAAAATCATTATTTAAAAAATTCTGGAACTGCTGGTCTGTAATCAGTTGTAAAATCCCTGGGGTCATCCTTTCCTTGGTGTGTTATATGAACACTGGACCGAATTCAGTGACAAACTAGGTCAGAGAGTAGACCTGGGACGATAGGCACAATGCTGGCTTATATCTTCTGTGTCTAGGACAGTGGCGCGTGGGCTGGGCGAGGTATGTACTCCCTGCAGGCAGTGCCGACGCGGGTCTAGTGCTTACTGTTCACCTTCTCCCTGACGCCCTTGACTGTGGGTAGTCAGAGCTCTCAATGGGGGAAGCAGAGGGAAATACAACCTTCTCTGCAAACCCTTGGTTCATTTCTTCATTTCAAATGTGTATTGAATCAACATCTTAATTATTTTATTCGTTTTCTATCTGTTGAGCATTCAGTACATGCTCTCTTTTGCAGAGACAAGAATGGATAAGAGACAAGAAGCGCTAGTGGATTTCTGTTACTTTTTATCCCACCTAAAGAGGGACATGAGCCAACCACACTCCAAATACAAATAACTGGGTGCAGTAAGAAAGGGGACATGGTAGGAAAATGTGCATATAAATTCCCACATTAGAAGTGGAGGAATAAGGCAAGGAGGCGTGGTCTACCAATAGAGCAGTCAAAAAGGCAGCCTTGAACTCATCAAAGCTCTGGGTCTCCTCCAGCATCCTCGGAGGCTACTTTGGGGAATGAGTCTTGAGGGTGAGCAATGGCCCTGACCCTCAAACGTTGAGTCCTAGGAAAGAAATCGCTTGTAGGAATGAGCCCAGCCTAATCACTGAAATTAAGGCAGCAGAGGAAAACGCCCAATCTGTGTTTATGAATGTGCAAAACAATTAGCTATTATTCAAGCAAGAGACTGTTCACAGCTGGTGGCTTGGGCTGGGAGTGGACGCAAAGGCTGGGGCCGTGGGCCAGCAGTCACGCCCGTAGATCGGCTGCGGGTGTACGTGCACACACTGGGCTGAGGCAGCATTTACTGTAGGGGCCCGACGTCAGGTAAAATCCCCTGTCCTACAGGTAATTAGAGAGATCCTCACAGCCACAGAAATCGCCAAAAGCCCGCAAGGCGGATTTCAGCCAAACCCACTTGTCCTCACGTTCCCCTCCCCTCCTTTCTCCTGCCTTCCCAAACACAGAAGAATTCCAGCCTGTCGCAGCGCGTGCATTCAGTCAGTGTATAAAACGTCCACGTCTCTTAGCGCCCGAGCACTCAGGAAGGCCGTGTCGATTAAAGATTCTCTCTTTGTTCAGGTAGGTCACCATGTAGACGTGGAGGTAAGGCAGAGTATATGTGTGTGCTGCACACTTGTGTGCAAAAGGGGGACAGCCCGAGGCAGTAAGTTTCTCCTCTCTCTCCCTGACTCCCTTTTTCTCACCGTTCCCATCCCAGTCAGGCGCGCCCTGCTCTGAGCAGCCTTCTCTGGCTCTCCAAGGCTGGGCGAGGCATTCCGGCTGTGTGTCACCACCTGCCTGTATGCCCCCATACAGCACGTGTCACACGGAGTTGTAATTGCCTGTGATGTGGGTTGTATCCCCTTTCCCATATTGTGACTTCTGCAGGAGCAGGGACTTTGCCTGTCTGTGTCACTCACAGCATATTACGTATTTGTTGTCACATTATATAAACAGTTCAGACGACGTTCTCTGAGAGGAGGGGAGAAAGGGCATTTTAAGCCGAGGAGAAAGGCCTCCAGCTGGCCCCAGGGATGAGTTGGGAACAAGAGGCCAGATGACACGGGTTTACCTAGTGCCGTGGCTCTCAGACTGTGGTCCCTGGATCAGTCTCACCTGGGGACTCGTTGGAAGTACAAATTCTGAACTCAGATCAGAGGCTCTGCAGGTGGAACCTGGCAATCAGTTTTAATAAGCCCTCTCGGGGATCAAGATGTAATAAACTCTCACATGCAGATTTGTCCCTACCTGTGACTTTGGGACCAGGCATGACAAACAGAATTTCTCTCATGTGCTGCTTTTAATCGACTGGCAAGCGCTGTTTGGAGATCTTGTGTGAAGAATTTTGAGGCCATCACCGTTCGCAGGGTGAAGAAGTGCCAAGATTGATTAGTGCTGTCTGCCCTGGGTTCAAGACTAAGGTGTCTTCGTGTCCTCTGCGTCTGCCACCCCTGGTCTGGAGCCAGTCCTGAGCGTACACAGAACATGGTGAAGGCCATGTTCAGGGCTGACTGTCTGGCTGTGGGTTCTCTTTCGATCTTCATGCTTTGGTTCCCCAGGACCCAGCCTCCTCTCTGGTACCCTAGTTTGGGTGTCCTGCCCTTTGACACTAATCTTGCCTTGATTGGGTCTTCGTACCAGCCGCTGGGCCTCCCCCACACTGACCACCACACCTCCGGGTTTTGGCTGATGGCCTGCCCTGTCACTGTTTGACCAGCCTCCCACCCCTTGTGAGGTGGGACCTTTCTCTGGCCATCCTCAAGCTCTCTTTCTGTGGCTGGATTAGATCATTTTGGATCTGCCCTTGGACATGCATAATTCTGGTGTACCCTAAGAAAACAAATTTTTCCCCTTGGATATTATTTGCCGGGGGGTAACACTAGTACAAACACAGGTAGGGAGGTCAGAATGTGCAAACCATGGTGGGGTTCCGGAGAGAGACTTCCGTCTGGGGATCCGTGTCGAGGTGCATTGGACCGAAACACTGGCAAACAATTAGTAAGGTCAGACTGGGGTCTTAGTCCCTCGGATCTGGAGCTGGGACTTCAAGCTGCAATAGAGAGGACGCCACAGGCTCTGAGTCGGGGAAGGCGGTAACACCTGAAAGAGGTGCTCTAGGAGTTCTGATGTAGCAGGTGTGTGCAGGGCGATGAGCTGGGGAAGGACTGAGAGGGACCGCCAGTGTTACCCAGGCCTGACGTGGCCCTGGTTGTGGGGGCAGAGAAACTGACGCACGGGAAAGACACTGGAGGCACTGCTGAGGGGATCAGTCAGCTGGTGGCTGACTATGCAGGGGTAAGGGGCAAGGAAGAGTCAAAGATGACACTGTTTTGAAGCTGTGTGATTGGAATAATGATGGTCCTAACTTAAAGAGGGAAGGCCAGCTCTGGCCAGGTGGCTCAGTGGATTGGACATTGTCCTGTACACCAAGGTTGCAGGTTCAATCCCCAGTCAGTGCACATACAGGAGGCAATGGATCAATGTTTCTTTCTCACGTCAGTGTTTCTTCCTCTTTCCTCCACCCCCCACACACCCCTTCCTGTCTCTCTAACATCAGTAAACATAACCTCAAGTGAGGAATAAAAAAAGGAGGTGGAAGGAGGGAGGTGGAACTTGAGCACTTGACTCTCCCAGTAGGACTGCTGAGCAGATATTTGGACACCCAAGACCACCGGCCAGGTGCAGGGTGGGGTGAACAGGAATGTGGGTGTTCCCTCTCCCAGGAGACAGTCCAAAAGGGAGAGTGAAGAAGGAGCTGTGGACTCCGAGGCATGGCCCTTGGGGAAGGCCTGCATCAGGGGTAGAAGAACCAGGGAAGGGACAGCCCACAAGTAGGGCAACCAGGAAGCTGCAGGGGCAGGGACGTGAAGGGACCAGAGAGCACCAAGGGAGAGGTGGCTGTCTGCAGTGTTACTGCTGCAGAGAGGACAGGGGAAGGGAACAGCTGGTGAATGTACCCCTGGGTTTATGGATAGCACCCAGAGTGCAGTGGGCCATTATGTATCAGGACGGCTCTTTTTTTTTTTTAAATTATGTTTTATTGACTATGCTATTACAGTTGTCCTGATTTCCCCCTCTGCCTCCCTCCACCCAGCACCCCCAAGTCCCTTAGGCGGTCAACCCCCCACCACCATTGTTCATGGCCACGAGTCATATGTATAAGTTCTTTGGCTACTCCATTTCCTGTACTGTTCTTTACGTCCCCCTGCCTATTCTGTAACTACTTATTTGTACTTCTTGTCCCCTCACCTCTTTACCCATTCTCCCCCACATGCTCTCCCATTTGGCAACCATCAAAATGCTCTCTGTATCCATGCCTCTGTCTCTGTTCTTGTTTGCTTAGTTTGATTTTTAAATTCAACTGTTGATAGATTTGTATTTTTTGCCATTTTATTATTCCTAGTTTTGATCTTTTTTTTCTTAAATAAGTCCCTTCAATATTTCATATAATAATGGTTTGGTGATGATGAACTCCTTTAGCTTTTTCTTTTCTGGGAAGCTCTTTATCTGCCCTTCCATTCTGTGATGGCTTTGCTGAGTAGAGCAATCTTGGTTGTAGATCTTTGCTTTTCATCACTTTGAATGTTTCTTGACAATCCCTTCTAGCCTGTAAAGTTTCTTTTGAGAAATCAGCTGACAGTCTTATGGGA